>CAKJTW010000404.1:7500-70000 GCA_917880005.1 Nanger dama | reverse complement strand
AAACCCTAACGCTAACCCTAACGCGAAACACTAACCCCTAACCCAAATCCTTACAACCCCTAAACCTAACCATAACCCTAACCCCAAACCATTCCCCTACACCTACCCCAAACCTTAACCATAACCCCTAACCAAACCCTAACCCTAACCCTTAACCCTAACAAAGCCTTAACCCAAACCCTAACACTTAACCCCAACACTAACCCTAATCTTAACCCTAACCCTAACGCTAATCGTAATTCTAACCCTAACCTTAACTGTAACCCTAACCCTATCCCTAACCCTATCCCAAATCCTAACTTGTCTAACCCTAACCCTAAACCTAAACCTACCCCTAACCCTATCCATTCCCCTAACCCTAGCCCAACCCTAAACCTAACCTCAACCCTAACCCTAACTGGTCCAACCCCTAACCCTACCACTAATCCTATGACTAACACTAACCCTAACCCTATCACTAAACCCTAATCCCTAACCCTAACCCTAACCCTATACTCTAACCCTTACCCTAACCATAATCCAAACCTAACCCTAACCCCCTAACCCTATGCCTAACCCTAACCACAACCACAACCCTAACCCTAAACATACCCTAACTATAACCTAACCCTAAACCTAACCCTAACCCCTAACCCTAACCCTAACCCTAACCTGAACCCTAACCCTAACCCCAAACCCTAACCCCAACCCAACACTAACTAACACTAACCCTAAACCTAACACTAACCCTATCCCTAAACCCTAAACCCAACCCTAATCCTAACCCTAACCAAATCCTAATCCTAACCCTAACACTAACCCTAACCCTAACACTAACGCTAAACCCAACCCCTAACCCTAACCCCAACCCCTAACACTAACAATAACCCGAACCTAACCCTAACTCAAAACCCAAACCCCAACCCTAAACCCCAACCCCAAACCTAACCCTAGCCTAGCCCTAGCCTTACCCCAAGCACTAGCCCTAGGCCTAAAACTTTCCTTAGGCCTAACCCTAATCCTACCCTTAACCCAAACCCTAAACCCCAAACTCTAACCCCAAGACGAACCCCAACCCCAACCCAAACCCTAACCCCAACCCCAACACTAACCTTAACTGTACCATAACCCCAACCCTAACCCTAACCCTATACTAACCCTAACCCTAAACCAAAACCACTTCTAACCCTAACCTATCCGTACCCTAACCCTAACTTTAAGCCTAACCCCAACACTAACCCTTATCCTATCCCTAACTCCAACCACAAACTTAAATCTAAACCTACCCTAACCCTAAAACTCACCCTAACCCTAAACCTAACCCCAACTTTAACCCCATAACCCTAACACTGACCCTAACCCTAACCCCTAACCCCAAACCCCTAACCCTAACCCTAACCCTAACCCCCCAAACCCTAAACCCTAACCCTAAACCCTAACCCTAACCCTAACCCTAACCCTAAACTAAAACCCCAACCCCAAAACTAAAACTAACCCTACACTAACCTAACCCAATCCTAACCCTAACCCTAACTCCAACCCAACCCCCCCCATACCCCTAATCCTAACCCCTAACCCTAACCCCTAACCCCTAACCCTACCATCCTAACCCTAACCCAACCCTAACCCTAACCCTAACTCCAACCCATAACCCCTAACCCATACCCCCTAACCCTAACCCCTAAACCTAACCCTAACCTCAACCCAACAGTAACACTAACACCTAACCCTAAACCTAACACCAAACCCTAACCCTAACCCTAACCATAACCTAACCGTAACCCCAACCCTAACCCTAAACTAACCCTAAACCTAACCCTATCCCTATTCTAAGCCCTAACCCTAACCCTAAACCTAACCCAAACCCTAAACTCAACCCAAGCCCAGCCCTAACACTAAACCCTAACCCTAAACCCTAAACCTAACCCAAACCTAACCCTAACCCTAACACTAAATAAAATATCAACCCCTACCCAACACCTACCCCTAACCCTAACCCAACCCTAACCCTAACCCTAACACTAACCTTATCCCTACCCTAACCCTAACACTAATCCCTAAACTCTAACACTAACACTAACCCTAACCCTAACAACTAACCCTAATCCTAATCCTTACACAACCCTAAACTAACGATAACCCTAACCCCAACCCATTCCCCTAGCCCCTACCCATACACCGAACCCCAACCCTAAACCCTAAGCTAACCCTAACCCCTAACCATAACCCCTACCCCTAAGACAAACCTTAACACTAACCCTAAACCCTAACCCTAACACTAACACTAACCATAAACCCTAACCCTAACCCTAAACCTAACCGTAACCCGTAACCCACACCTAAACCCTAAACATAACCCTAACCCTAACTGTAACCCTAACCCTAACCATAACCCTAACACTATCCCTATCCCTAACCCTAACAATAACTCGTCTAAACCTAACCCAAAACCTATCCCTACCGCTAACCTTATGCCTACCCCTAACCCTAACCAAACCTAACCCTAACCCTAACCCTAACTACAACACCTAACCTTACCTCTAATCTTTACTCTAGCCCCAAACCTAAACCTCTTCTTATCCTAAACCTAACAGTAATGCTAATCCTAATCCTATCCCTAACCCCAAACCCAACCCTAAACCTAAACCTACCCTAAACCTAAACCTAGCCTCAACACTAAAACTAACCCTAACACTAACAATAACATGACTCTAACCCTAACACTAAACCCTAACCCTAACTCTAACCCTAACCCTAACACTAACCCTAACCCTTACCCCAACCTAACAACGTAACCCTAAACTTAACCCTAACACTAACCCTAACCCAATCCTAAACCTAAACCGAACTCCAACTCATACCCCTACCCCAACCCCTAACCCCTAACCCCTAACCCTAACACTAACCCTATCCATAAACCCTAACCCTAACCCTAATCCCTAACCCTAACCCTAACCCTAACTCTAACCCTAACACTGACCTTAACCCTAAACCCCAACCCTATCCCTAACACTAACCCTAACCCTAACTCGTCTAACCCTACCGCTACCCGTAACTCTATCCCTACCCCTAACCCTAACCCAACCCTAACCCAACCCTAACCCTAAATCGTCTAACCATAACCCTAACCCTAACCCTAACCATAAACCTACCCCTAATCCTAACACTAACCCTAACCCTAACCCTAACCATAAACCTACCCCTAATCCTAACACTAACCCTAACCCTAACCCTAACACCAAACCCGAATACCTAACCCTGACCATAACCCCAAACACTAACCCTAACATTATCTATAACCCAAACCTAACCCTAAACCTAACCCTAACCCCTAACGTTAACCCTAACCCTAACCCCAACCCCAACCGTAATCCTAACTATTCCCTAACCCTAACCTTACCCTAACCCTAAGTCTATTCTAACCCTAACCCTAAACCTAAACCACTTCTAACCCTAACCCTAACAGTAACGCTAATCCTAATCCTATCTGTAACCCCAAATCCAACCCTAAACCTAAACCTAACCGTAAACCCAACCCCAACCCTAACACTAACACTAACACTTACCCCAACCGTAACTCTAAAACCTAACCCCAACCTGACCCTAAACCCTAACCCTAACCCTACACCTAGTCTAGCCCTAGCCCTACCCCTAGCACTAGCCCTAGGCCTAACCCTATCCCTAGGTCTAACCCTACCCCTACCCTAAACCCTAACCCTAAACCCCAAAACTCTAACCCCAAAACTAACCCTAACCCTAACCCAACCCTAACCCAAAACCTAAACCTAACCGCAACCCATACACCTACCCTTACCCCTACCCCTACCCCTAACCCTAACAAAACCCTAACTCAAACCCTAACGCTAACCCTAACACTAACCCTAACCCTAACACTAACCCTAAAAATAATCCCAACCCTAACCCTAACCCCAACCCTAACACTAGCCCTAACACTAACACAAACCCTATCCCTAACCGTAACTCTAAACCCTAACCCCAACACTAACCCTAACTCTAAAACCTAACCTTAAACCTAACCCTAAACCCTAATCCTAACCCCAACCGTAGCCTTGCCCCAGCCCCCAGCCCTATCACTAGCCCTAGGCCTAACCCTATTCTTAGGCCTAAACCTACCCTTACCCTTAATCCCAACCCTAAACCCCAAACACTAACCCCAAAACTAACCCTAACCCTAACCTTAACCCAACCCTAACCCAAACCCTAATCCTAAACGCAAACTTACCCCTACCCTTACCCCTACCCCTACCCCTAACCAAACCCTAACCCTAACCCTAACACTAACCCTAACCCTAACCCTAAACCTAAACCTAATCCCAACCCCAACCCCTACCCTAACCCTAACCGTACCCTAACTGAAACCTAACTCTAACCCTAACCCTATTCTAAACCTAACCCTAAACCGA
Organism: Nanger dama; assembly: GCA_917880005.1. Taxonomy (NCBI): domain Eukaryota; kingdom Metazoa; phylum Chordata; class Mammalia; order Artiodactyla; family Bovidae; genus Nanger; species Nanger dama. The sequence goes on along the minus strand of CAKJTW010000404.1, from coordinate 65,597 downwards.
TACTTCTTCTAACCTTAAACCTACCAGTAACGCTAACCCTAATCCTATTCCTAACCCCAACCCCAACCCTAAACCTAAACCTACCTTAAACCTAAACCTAACCCTAACCATAAACCTAACCACCACCCAAACCCTAACCATAACCCTAACACTAAAACCTAACCCCTAACCCTAACCCTAACTCTAAAACCTAACCCTAACCTAACCCTAAACCCTACCCCTACCCTTAACCCTAACCCTAAACGATAAACCCTAACCCTAAAACTAACTCTAACCCTAACCCAACCCTAACCCTAACCCTAACCCCAACCCATACACCCACACTTACCCCTACCCCTACCCCTAACCCTAACCAAACCCTAACCCTAACCCTAAGGTGAAACCTAACACTAACCCCTAACCCTAAGCCTAAGCCTAACCCTAACCCTAATCCCAACCCTAACCCTAACCCTAACACAAACACTAACCCTAAACCTAATCCTAACCTTAACCCTAACTCCAAGCTTAACAAAACCCTAACACAAACACTAACCCTTTCCCTAACCCTAACCTAACCCTAACACTAAATACCCTAAACCAAACCCTAACCCTATTATAATGCTAACCCTAAACCTAAACCTCTTCTAACACTAATCTTAACAGTAATGCTAACCCTAACCCTAACCCCTAACCCTAAACCCTAAACCTAACCTGACCCGAAAACCCTACCCCTATCCCTAACCTTAAAACCTTACCCAAACCCTCCCCCAAAACACTAACACCTAACCCTAACACAAAACCCTACCACTGAACATAAATCTAACCCCAAACCCCTAACCATAACCCTAACCCTAAACCTCACCCTACCACCTAAACCCTAACCCTAACCCTAAACAATAAACCTAACCCTAACACTAACCCTAACACATAACCCTAACCCTAACCCTTACCCTTAGCCCAAACCCTAACCCTAAACCCTAAACCCTAATCCTAACCATAATCCTAACCCTAATTCATCTAACCCTTACCCTAACCTATCCCCTAACCCTAACACTAACCCTAACTCGTCTAAACCTAACCCTAACCCTAACCCTAAACCCTTACCGTAACACTAACTCTAAACTAACCCTAACACGAACCATGACCCTAACCCCTAACCATAACCATAACTCTAACCATAACCTTAACCCTATCCTTAACCCCAACCCCTACCCCTACCACTACCCCTACCTCTATCCCTAACCCTAACCCCCAACACTAACACCAATGCAAACCCAAAATACTAACCCTAACTCTAACCCTAACTTTATCCCTAAACTCTAAAACCTAAAACTAACCCCTGACACTAACCCTAAACACTAACCTTAACCCTAACCCTATTCCAACCCTAACCCTAACCTTAATCCCAATCTAAACCCCTAACCCTACCCTTAACCCTAAACCTAACCCTATCCCTAAACCCTAAACCCTAATCATAACCCTAATATTAACAACTAACCCCTATCCTAAACCTAACCGTAACCCCAAACCCTAACCCTAACCCTAACCCTAAAGCCTAATCGTAACCCTAACCCTAACCACTAATCCAACCCTAACCCATAATCCTAACCCTAACCCTAACCCTAACTCTTCTAAACCTAACCCTAAGCCTAACCCCTAACCCTAACCCTAACGTAACCCCCAACCCATACCTTACCCTTCCTCTACCCCTACCCCTAACCATAACACAACCCTAATCCTAACCCTATCACTAACCCCTACCGCAACTCTAACACAAACCCTAACTCTAACACTAACACTAACCCTAAACCCTAACTCTAACCCCAACCCTAATACTAACCCTAACCCTAACCATAAACCCTAACCCTAACCCTAACCCTAATCACTAACTTTAACCCCAAACCTAACCCTAGCCCTAGTCGTAACTCTAACCCTAACCCTAACTTTAACCCTAACACCTATCCTAAGCCTAAACCATTTCCCTAACCCTAACCCTAAACCCTATCCCTAACCCTCACCCTAATCCCTAACCCTAACCCTAAACCTGTTCCTAACCATAACCCTAACGCCTAACCCTATCCCTACCCTTAACTCTATCCCTAACCATAACACTAAACACTAACCCTAAACCTATCACTTACTCTAGCCCTATCCCTAGCCCTAGCACTAACCCTAGTCCTAACCCTATCCTTAGCCCTAACCATGACCCTAACACTAACGCTAACCCCTAACCCTAACCCTAACACCTAACCATAACCCTAACCCTAACACTAAACCCTGACCCAAACCCTAACCCTAACCCAATCCTAACCCTAACACTATAACTAGTCCCAGACCTAACCCTAGCCCTAGTCTTAATCCTAGCCCTAGCCCTAGCCCCAACCCTACAACTAGCCTTAACCCTAACCCTAACCCTAACAAACCTAACCCCTAACCCTAACCCTAACCACAACACCTGAACCTACTCCTAACCTTAAGCCTAACCCTAAACCAAACACTAACCCTATCCCTAAACCCTAAACCCTAACCCTAACCCTAACCAAAAACACTAACCATAACCCTCAACCAACAGTAACCTTAACTCTAACCTTAACACTAACCCCAACCCATACCCCTACCCCTACACCTAAACCTAACCATATCCCTAACACTAACCCTAACCCCTAACCCCTAACCCTAACCCCTAACTATAACCCTAACCCTAACACTAAACCCTATCACTAACCCTAACCCAAAAACTAGCCCTACCCCTAACCCTAACCATAACCCTAATGCTAAACCCACCAGTACCCTAAAAACTAGCCCCAGCCATAGCCCTAGCCCTAGCACTAGCCCCAGCCCTAGCCCTAACCCTATCACTAGCCCTACCTTAACTCTAACCCTAACCCTAACCATAACCCCTAAACCCTATCCCTAACCCTAACCCTATCCCTAACCCAAACCCAAACCTAACCCTAACCCCAAAGCATAACCCTACCTCTACCCCTACCCCTAACCTTAACCCCTAACCCTAACCCTAATCCCTAAACCCTAACCCTAACCCAACCCTAACCCTAACCCGAAACCTAACCCTAAACCTTAACCCTAACACTAACCTAACACTAACCCTAAATCCCAAACACTAACCCTAACCCTAATACCCTAACCCTAACCTTAACACTATTCTAATCCTAACCTTAAACCTAAACCTCTTATAACCCAAAACCCAACAGTAACGCTAATCCTAATACTAAACCTAACTCCAACCCCAAACCCTAAACCTAACCCTACCCTAACCCTCTCCCTAACCCTAACCCTAAACTTAAACCCTAACCCCAACCCTAGCACTAGCCCCAGCCCCAAAAGTATCCCTAACACTAAACCTAACCCCAAATCTAGCCCCAACACTAAACACTAACAATAATCCTAACCCCAAACCTAATCCTAATCCTAATCCTAACTCTAAACCCCAAACCCAGCCCCAACCCCAAACGTAGCCCCAGCCATAAACCCAGACCTAGCACTAGCCCTAGCCCTACCCCAGCCCCAGCCCTAACCCTAACCCTAAACCCTAACCCCAACCTAACCCTAACCCCAAATCCTAAACCCTAATCCTAACCCTAATACCCCAACCCCAACCCTAACCCTAACCCTAAACCTAAACCTCTTCTAACCCTAACCCTAACAGAAATGGTAACCCTACCCCTAACCCCAACCCCAACCACAACCCTAACCCTAACCCTTCCCTAACCCTAACCCCTAACCCTAGCTCTAGACCTAGCCCTATACCTAGCACTAGCCCTAGGCCTAACCCTATCCCTAACACTAACCCTAACCCTAAACCTGTCCCTAAACCCTAACCATAACCCTAACACAACCGTAACCCTAACCCTAACACACACATATCTTTAACCCTACCCCTACCCCTATCCCTAACCCTAATCTAACCCCTAAACCTACACCTAACCCTAAACCCTAACCCTAACCTTAATCTTAAACCCAAACCCTAACCCTTATACTAAACCCTGACCCTAACCCCTAACCCCTAACCCTAACCCTAAAACTAACTCGTCTAACCCTAACCCTAACCCTAACTCTAACTCTTATAACCCTAACCCTAACCCTAACCCTGCCCCTAACCAGACCGCTACTCCTAACCTGAACCCTATTCCTAAACCCGAAGCCATAATCCTAACCCTAAACCTAACACTAAACACTAACCCTTACCTTAATCCTAACCCAACCCTAACACTAACCCTAACCCTAACACTATTCTAATCCTAACCTTAAACCTAAACCTCTTATAACCCTAAACCTAACAGTATCGCTAATCCTAATACTAAAACTAACTCCAACCCCAAACCTAAACCTAACACTACCCTAACCCTCTCCCTAACCCTAACCCTAAACTTAAACCCTAACCCTAACCCCAGCACTAGCCCTAGCCCTAAAAGTATCCCTAACACTAAACCTAACCCTAACTCTAGCCCCAACACTAAACACTAACAATAACCCTAACCCTAAACCTAATCCTAATCCTAACCCTAACACTAAACCCTAACCCTAACCCCAAACGTAGCCCCAGCCATAAACCCAGACCTAGCACTAGCCCTAGCCCTACCCCAGCCCCAGCCCTAACCCTAACCCTAAACCCTAAACCTAACCTAACCCTAACCCCAAATCCTAAACCCTAATCCTAACCCTAATACCCCAACCCTAACCCTAACACTATTCTAACCCTAACCCTAAACCTAAACCTCTTCTAACCCTAACCCTAACCCTAACAGGTGGTAATCCCTAACCCCAACCCTAACCCCAAACACAACCCTAAACCTAACCCCTACCCTAACCCTAACCCCTAACCCTAGCTCTAGACCTAGCCCTATACCTAGCACTAGCCCCAGACCTAACCCTATCCCTAACCCTAACCCAAACCCTAAACCTGTCCCTAAACCCTAACCATAACCCTAACACAACCGTAACCCTAACCCTAACACACACATATCTTTAACCCTACCCCTACCCCTATCCCTAACCCTAATCTAACCCCTAAACCTACACCTAACCCTAAACGCTAACCCTAACCCTAACCTTAAACCGTAACCCTAACCCTAATATTAAACCCTAACCCTAACCCTAACCCCTAACCCTAACCCTAAAACTAACTCGTCTAACCCTAACCCTAACCCTAACACTAACTCTTATAACCCTAACCCTAACCCTAACCCTGCCCCTAACCAGACCGCTACTCCTAACCTGAACCCTATTCCTAAACCCGAAACCATAACCCTAACCCTAAACCTAACACTAAACACTAACCCTTACCTTAATCCTAACCCAACCCTAACACTAACCCTAACCCTAACACTAACCACAACCCCTAACCCTAACCCTAACCCCTAGCCCTAACCATATTCTAACCCTAACCCTAAACCTAACCCACTTCTAACACTAAACCTAATAGTAACGCTAACCCTAACCCTAAACCTAAACCCAACGCCAACCCTACCCTAACCCTACCCTAACCCTAAACCCTAACCATAAACTTAATATAAAACCCTAACACTAATCCTAACTTTAGCCAGAGCCCTAGCCCTAGCCCTAGCAGTAGCCCTAGCCCTAAAACTATCCCTAGCCCTAAACCTAACCCTAACCCTAATCCTATCCCGAAACCCTAAACCCGAACCCTACCCTAACCCTAACCCTAACCCTAGCCCTAGTCCTAACTCTAACCCCAATCCTAAATTTAACCCTAACACCTATCCTAAGCCTAAACACTTTCCCTAACCCTAACCCTAAGCCTAACACTAAACACTAACAGTAACCGTAAACCTAACCCTACCCTAACCCTAACCATAACCATAGACCAAGTCCTAACTCTAACCCTAATTCTAACTTTAACCCTAACACCTATCCTAAGCCTAAACCCTTTGCCTAACCCTAACCCCTAAGCCTAACACTAAACACTAACCCTCACCGTAACCCTAACCCTACCCTAACCCTAACCCTAACCCTAGCCCTAGTCCTAACTCTAACACTAACCCTAACTTTAACCCTAACACCTATCCTAAGCCTAAACACTTTCCCCTAACCCTAACCCCTAAACCCTAACCATAACCCTAACCATAATCCCTAACCCTAACCCTAACCTATCCCTAACCCTAACCCTAACCCCTATCCCTATCCCTACCCTAAACTCTAACCCTAACCATAACACTAAACACTAACCCTAACCCTATCCCTAGCCCTATCCCTAGCCCTAGTCTTAACCCAATCCCTAGCCTAACCATGACCCTAACACTTACCCTAACCCTAACCCCTAACCATAACTCTAACCCTGCCCTATACCTTAACCCCAACTCTAACTCTAACCCTAAACCTAAACCCCTAAACTGTAACGTTAACCCTAAGCCTAACCCAACACTAGCCCTAACCCAAACCCTAACCCTGTCCCTAAACACAACCCCTAATCCTATCCCTCCCCTTAAACCTAACCCTAACCCCAACCTTTACCATATCCCTAAACCCTAAACCCTTACCCTAACACTAAACCTAACCCTAACCCTAACACTACCACTAACCCTAACCCTAATCTAACCTTAACCCTAACCCTAAACCCTAACCCTAACACTAACCCTAACCCAATCCTGACCCTAAACCTAACTCCAACCCATACAAATACCCCAACCCTAACCCCTAACCTTAACCCTATCCCTAAACCCTAATCCCTAACCCTAACCCTAAACACTAACCCTAACCCTAAACATAACCCAAAACTAACTCTAACCCTAACCCTAACCCTAACCCTAACCCTAAATCTAAACCTCTTCTAACCCTAACCCTAACAGTTATGCTAACCCTAATCCTATCCCTAAACCCAACCCCAACCCTAAACCTAACCCTACCCTAAGCCTAGACCTAAACCTAATCGTAAACCTAACCCCAACCCTAACACTAACACTAAACCTAACCCCAACCCTAACTCTATAACCTAACCCTAACCCCTAACCCCTGAACCCTAACCCCTAACCCTAGTCTAGCCCTAGCCCTACCCCTAGCACTAGCCCTAGGCCAAACCCTATCCTTAGGTCTAACCATACCCCTACCCTTAACCCTAACCCTAAACCTTAAACTCTAACCCTAAAACTAACTCTAACCCTAAATCTACCCTAACCCAAAACCTAAACCTAACCGCAACCCATACCTCTATCCTTACCACTACCCCTACTCCTAACCCTAACCATACCCTAACCCTAACGCTAACGCTAACCCTAACACTAACATTAACCCTAACAATAACCCCTAAACCTAAACCTAACCCTAACCTAACCCTAACACTAACCCTATCCCTAACCCTAACCCCAAATCCTAACCCTAACCCTAAACCATAACCCTAACCCTAACACTAATCCTAACACTTACCCTAACTCTAAAACGTAACCCTAACCCCTAACCCTAAACACTAACCCTAACATTAACCCTAGCCTAGCCCTAGCCATAGCCCCAACACTAGCCCTAGGCCTAACCCTATCCTTAGGCCTAACACTACCCTTAGCATTAACCCTAACCCTAACCCTAACACAACCTTAACCCAAACCCTAAACCTAACCCCAAACCATACCCCTACCCTTACCCCTACCCCTACCCCTTACCCTAACGAAACACTACACTAACACTAATTCTAACCCTAACACTAACCCTAACCCTAACACTACCCTAAAGCTAACCCTAACCCTAACACTAACCCTAAACCTAAACCCGAACCTTAACACTAACCCTAACCCAATCCTAACCCTAACCCTAACTTTAACCAAAACCCCTACCCCTACCCCTTCCCCTAACCCCTAAACCTAACCCTAAACCTAGCTCCTAATCGTGACACAAACCTTAATCCTAACATTAAACCCTAACTCTATCCCTAACCTGACCCTAACCCTAATAAACTAAACCTAACCCTAACTTTATTCTAATGCTAATCCTAAACCTAAACCTATTCTACACTCAACCTAACAGTAACGCTAACCCTAACCCTAACACCAAACCCAACCCTAACCCTAACCCCTAACCATAAACCCTAACCGTAACCCCAAACCTAAAGCCTAACCATTACACTAAACCTAGCTTGAGCCCCAGCCCTAGCCCTAGACCTAGGACTAGTCCTAGTCTTATTCCTAAACCTAGCCCTGAACCTAACCAAACTTAACCCTAACCCTAAACCTAACCACAACCCATAACCCTACCCTTAACCTAACACTAACCCTAACCCTAACCCTAATCTTAACAACTAACCCCTACCTTAACCCTAATCCTAACACTAAACCTAAACCCTAACCCTAACCCCAACCCTAAACCCTAACCATAACCCTAACCCAACCCTAAACCTAACCCTAACCCAAATCCCAACACATACCGCTACCCCTACCCCTAACCCTAAACCCGAAACCTAACCCCTAACCCTAACCCTAAGCCTAACCCCTAACCCTAACCCTAAATCATACCATAAACCTAAACTTCTTCTAACCCTAAACCTAAGAGTAATGCTAACCCTAACCCTAACCCAAACCCCAACCCCAACCCCAACCATAACCCTAACCATACCCTAACTCTAACCCTATCCCTAACCCTATTCTAACCCTAATCCTAAACCGAAAAGTCTTCGAACCCTAACCCTAACCGTACACTGACCCTAACCCTAAACCTAACCCTAAACCTAAATCTATCCCTAACCCCAACCCCATCCCTAAACTTGTACCTACCCTAACCATAAACCTAACCCTAACCCTAACCCTAACCCTAACACCTACACTTACCCATACCCCTACACCTAAACCTAACCCAACCCTAACCGTAACCCTAATGCTAACTGTAACACTAACCATTACCCTTAATCTAACCCTAACCCTATCCCTATCCCTAACCCTAACCCTAACCATAACCATAACCCAACCTTAACCCTAACCCTAAGCCTAACACCTACACTTACCCATACCCCTACACCTAAACCTAACCCAACCCTAACCGTAACCCTAATGCTAACTGTAACACTAACCATTACCCTTAATCTAACCCTAACCCTATCCCAAACCCTAACCCTAACCCCAACCCCTATCCCCTAACCCTAGCCTTAGCACTAGCACTAGCCCTAGGCCTTACCCTATCCCTCGGCCTAACCCTAACTCTTATTCTTAACCCTAACCCTAAACCCTAAACCCTAAACCTAACCCTAACCCTAACACTGAGCCTAGCCCCTAACCCTAACCCTAAATCATACCCTAAACCGAAACCACTTTTAACCCTAAACCTAAGAATAATGCTAACCCTAACCCTAACCCTAACCCCAAACCCAACCCCAACCCTAATCCTAACCATACCCTATCCCTAACCCTGTCCCTAACCCTGTTCTACCCCTAACCCTAAACCGAAACCTCTTCAAACCCTATCCCTAACCGTACTCTAACCCTAACCTTAAACCTAACCCTAAACCTAATCCTTTCCCCAACCCCAACCCCAACCCTAAACCTATACCTACCCTTACCATAAACCTAACCCTAACCCTAACCCTAATACCTACTCTTACCCATTCCCCTACCCCCTAACCCTAAGCCAGCCTTAGCCCTAAATCTATTGGTAATTGTAACACTAACCATTACCCTAAATCTAACCCTAAACCTAACCCTAACCCAAAACCTAACCCATACTCCTAACACTAAACCTACCCCTAACCCTAACCCCTAAACCTAACCCCTGAACCAACCCCTGAACCAAACCCCTAACCCTAACCCTAACCCCTAACCCCAACCCCAACCCCAACCCCTAACCCTACCCTAACCTAACCCTAACCCTAACCCTATTCTAACCCTAACTCTAAACCGAAACCTCTTCTGACCCTAACCCTAACTGTACCCTAACCCTAACCCTAATCCTAACCCTAACCCCAACCCCAACCCTACCCCTAACCGTACCCTAACACTAACACTAACACTAACCCTAGCCTTAGCACTAGCACTAGCCCTAGAACTAACCCTATCCCTCGGCCTAACCCTAACACTATTCTTAACCCTAACCCTAAACCATAACCCTAACCCTAACCCTAACCCTGACCCTAACCCCAACCCCACCCCTAACCCTAAACGTACACTAACCCTAAACCTAAACCCTAACCCTAACCCTAACGCTAACCCAAACACTAACCCTAATCCTAACCATAACCCTAAATCTAACCCCAACCCCAACACTAACCCTAACCCTAATCATAACCCTAAAACTAACCCTTACCCTACCCCTAACCTATCCTTAACTCTAACCCTAAATTCTAACCCTAACACTAACCTTAACCCAATCCTAAACCTAACCCTAACTCCAACACATACCCCTACCCCTATCCCTTATCCTACCCTTTAACCCTAACCCTAAATCTAGCCCCTAATTCTGACACTAACCTTAATCCTAATACTAAACCGTAACACTATCCCTAACCTAACCCTGTCCCTAATAAACTAAACCTAACCCTAACTTTATTCTAATGCTAACCCTAAACCTAAACCTCTTCTACACTCAACCTAAGAGTAACGCTAACCCTAACCCTAACCCTAGCCCCAAAGTCAACCCTAACCCTAACCCTAATCCTAAACCCTAACCCTAACTATAACCCTAAAGCCTAACCCTTACACTAACCCTAGCTTGAGCCCCAGCCCTAGCCCTAGCCCTAGCCCTAGGACTAGCCCTAGCCTTATTCCTAAACCTAGCTCTAACCCTAACCCAACTTAACCCTAACCCTAAACCTAACCACAACCTATAACCCTACCCTTAATCCTAACACTAACCCTAACCTTAACCCTAATCTTAGCAACTAACCCCTACCTTAACCCTAACCCTATCACCAAACCTAAACCCAAACCCTAACCCTAACCCTAAACCCTAACCATAATCCTAACCCAACCCTAACCCTAACCCAAACCCCAACACATACCACTACCCCTACCCCTAATCCTAAACCCTAACCCTAACCCTAACCCTAACCCCTAAGCCTAAACACTAACTCAACCCTAAATCATAACCTAAACCGAAACCTCTTATAATCCTAAACCTAAGAGTAATGCTAACCCTAACTCTAACCCTAACCCCAACCCTAACCCCAACCCTAACCCTAACCGTACCCTAACCCTAACCCTATCCCTAACCCTATTCTAACCCTAACCCTAAATCAAAACTACTTCAAACCCTAACCCTAACTGTACTCTAACCCTAACCCTAAACCTAACCCTAACCCTAATTCTATCCTTAACCCCAACCCCAACCCTAAACCTGTACCTACCCTAACCATAAACCTAACCCTAACCCTAACCCTAACATCTACACTTACACATACACCTACCCCTAACCCTAACCCAACCTAACCCTAACCCTATAATGCTAACTATAACCCTAACCCTATAATGCTAACTATAGCACAAACCATTACGCTAAATCTAACCCTAATCCTAACCCTAACCCAAACCCCTACCCATACTCCTACCACTAAGCCTACCCCTAACTCTAACCCTGAATCAAACCTAACCCTAAACCTAACCCTAACCTCAACCCCAACCCTACCCCTAACCGTACCCTAACCCTAAACCTAACCTTAACCCTAACCCTATTCTAACCCTAACTCTAAACCGAACCCTCTTTAGACCCTAACCCTAACTGTAACGTAACCCTAACCCTAATCCTAACCATAGCCTTAGCACTAGCACTAGCCCTAGCCCTACTCTATCCCTCGGCCTAACCCTAACCCTATTCTTAACCCTAACCCTAAACCCTAAACCCTAAACCTAACCCTAACCCTAACACTGAGCCTAGCCCCTAACCCTAACCCTAAATCATACCCTAAACCGAAACCACTTCTAACCCTAAACCTAAGAGTAATGCTAACCCTAACCCTAACCCTAACCCCAACCCCAACCCCAACCCTAATCCTAACCGTGCCCTATCCCTAACCCTATCCCTAACCCTGTTCTACCCCTCACCCTAAACCAAAACCTCTTCGAACCCTATCCCTAACCGTACTCTAACCCTAACCTTAAACCTAACCCTAACCCTAATCCTTTCCCCAACGCCAACCTCAACCCTAAACCTATACCTACCCTTACCATAAACCAAACCTTAACCCTAATACCTACTCTTACCCATACCCCTACCCCTAACCCTAAGCCAGCCTTAACCCTAAATCTAATGGTAACTGTAACACTAACCATTACCCTAAATCTAACCCTAAACCTAACCCTAACCCCAACCCCAACCCTACTCCTAACCATAACCTAACCCTAACCCTAACCTTAACCCTAACACTATTCTAACCCTAACCCTAAACCGAAACCTCTTCTGACACTAACCCTAACTGTACCCTAACCCTAACCCTAACTTTAACCCTAATCCTATCCCTAACCCAACCCCAACCCTACCCCTAACCATACCCTAACCCTAACCCTAACCTTAGCTTTAGCACTAGCACTAGCCCTAGCCTAACCCTATCCCTCGGCCTAACTCTAACCCTATTCTTAACCCTAACCCTAAACCCTAAATCTTAATTCTAACCCTCACCCTAACCCGACCCTCACCCTAACCCTAACCCAAACCCCAACACATACAGCTACCCCTACCCCTACCCGTAAACCCTAAACCTGTCCCATGCCCTAACCATTAACCCTAACTCTCACCCTAACCCTAAACCTTAAACCATAACCCTAACGCTAACCCTAACCCAAATCTAACCCTAACCCTAACCCTATCCCTTACACTAACACTATCACTAAACCCTAAACACTAACACTAATCCTAACCCTGAACACTAACACTAACCCTAATCCTTACACAACAATAAAACTAACCGTAACCCTAACTCCAACCCATTCCCCTACCCCTACCCTTAACCCGAACCCTAACCATAACTGTAACCCCTAACCTAACACTAACCCTAACCTTAACACTAAACCTAACACTAACCCTAAACCCTACCTAAGCCTAAACCTAACCCTAACCCGTAACTCAAACCCTAACCCTAAGCCTAACCCTAACTCTAACCCTAAACATAACCATAAACCTAACACTATCCCTTACCCTAACTCATCTAAACCTACTCTTACCCCTAATCCTATCCCTACACCTAACCCTAACTCTAACCCTAACTGTAAACCTAACCACAACCCAAACCCTAACCATAACCCTAAATCTAAAACCTAACCCCAACCCTAATGCTAATTCTAAAACCTAAAACTAACCTAACCCTAAACCCTACTCACTCCTACCCTTAACCCTAACCCTAAATGATAAATCCTAACCCTAAAACTAACCCTAACCCTAACACAACCCCTAACCCCAACCCCAACCCACACCTACCCTTACCCCCTACCCCTACACATAACCCTAACCAAACACTAACGCTAACCCTAAGGCTAAACCTAAAACTAACCTAAACCTAACCCTAAGCCTAACCCTAACCCTAACCCTTTCCCTAAACCCTAATACCTAACCCTAACCCTAACACTAAACAGAAACCCTAACCCTAACCATAAACCAAACCTAATCCTAACCCTAACCCCTAACCCTAACATTAACACTAACCCCAACCCCAACACTAACCCTAACCGTACCCTAACTCTAACCTAACCCTAAGCCTATTCTAACCCTAACCCTAAACCTAAACCTCTTCTAACCCTAACCCTAACACTAACCCCAACACTAGCACTAACCCTATCCCTAACCCTAAAACCTAACCCTTACCCTAACCCTAACCCTAACATCACTCTAACCCTAACCCTAAACCCTAACCATAAAACTAACCCTAAACCAATCCTAAACCTAAACCTAAGTCCAACCCATACACCTACCCCTACACCTATCCCGTAACCTAACCCTAACCCATTTCCTAAACCGTAATCCCTAACCCTAACCCTAACCTAAACACTAACCTAAACCTTAACCATAACTTAAAACTAACCTAACCCTAACCCTTAGCCTAAACCTTAACCGTAACCTAACCCTAAACACTAACCCTAACCCTATTCCTAAACCCTATTCCCTAACCTAACCCTAACCCAAAACACTAACCCCAATATTATGGTTAGGGTTGGGTTAGGGTTAGGATTAGATTTCAAGGTTTTAGATAGGGTTAGGGTTAGCATTTAGGGTTAGTGTTGCGGTTAGGGTTTAAGCTTAGGGTTAGGGTTAGGGTTAGGGTTAGGGTTAGTGTTAGTGTTAGTGTTGGGGTTTGGGTTAGAGTTTAGGTTTAGCTTTAGCTTTAGGGTTTAGGGTTAGTGTTAGTGTTAGAGTTAGGGTTAGTGTTAGGGTTGGGGTAAGGGTTAACGTTAGGGTTAGGGTTAGGGTTAGGGTTAGGGAGGGTTACAGTTACGGTACACTTGGGGTTAGGGATCAGGTTGGGGTTAGGGTTAGGGTTATGGGTTAGGGTTAGGTATGGGTTATGGTAAGGGTTAGGGTTAGTGTTTACGGTTGGGGTTAGGGTTAAGGTTATGGATTAGGGTTTAGGGATAGGGTTAGGGTTAGGGTTAGGGTTAGAATTAAGGGTAGGGTAAGGGTTAGGGAATGCTTTAGGGTTACTGTTAGAGAGTTAGGGTTAGGGTTCGGGCTAGGGTTATGGTTAGGGTTGTGTTAAGGTTAGGGATAGGGATAGGGTTAGGGGTAAGTGTAGGTTTAGGGTTAGGGTTAGACGAGTTATGGTTGGGGTTGGGGTTACGGTTAGGGTTATGGTTAGGGTTTAGTGTTAGGGTTAGGGATAAGGTTAGTGTTAGGGTTGGGGATAGGGTTAGGATTAGGTTTAGGGTTAGTGTTCGTGTTTGGGTTAGTGTTAGGTTTAGCGTTAGGGTTAAGGTTAGGGTTTGGTTAGGGGTTAGGGGTAGAGGTAGGGGTAAGGGTAGGTGTATGTGTTGCGGTTAGGGTTAGGTTTTGGTTTAGGGTAGGTTTAGGTTTAGGGCTAGGGTTAAAATAGAGTTAGGGTTCGGGTTAGTGTTAGGGTTGGGGTTAGGGTTAGGGGTAGGGGTGGGGTAAGTGTAGGGGTATGGGTAGCGGTTAGGGTTAGGTTTTGTGTTAGGTTTGGGTAGGGTTAGGGTTAGTTTTATGGTTAGAGTTTGGGGTTTAGGTTTAGGGCTAAGGGTAGGGGTTGGGTTAGACCTAAGGATAGGGTTGGGACTACGGCTAGTGCTGGGGTTGGGGCTGGGGCTAGACTAGGGTTAGGGTTATTGTTAGGTTGGGGTTAGGGTTAGGGTTGGGTTAGGGTTAGGGATAGTGTTAGTGTTGGGGATAGGGTTAGTGTTAGGGTTGGGGTTGGGTTAGGATTAGGTTTAGGGTTAGGGTTAGGGTTAAGGTTTAGGGATAGGGTTAGGGTTAGAGTTAGGGGATAGGGGTAGTGGTAGGGGTATGGGTTTGAGTTAAGGTTAGGGTTGGGATGGGGTTATTGTTAGTGTTAGGATTAGAGTTTAGGGTTAGGGTTCGGGTTAGGGTTAGGTTAGGTTTAGGATTAGAGTTAGTGTTAGTGTTAGGTTTAGGGTTAAGGTTAGGGTTTAGGGTTATGGTTAGGGTTAGTGTTAGTGTTAGGGTAAGGTTAAAGGGTTAGGGTAGGTTTAGGTTTAAGGTTGGGGTTGGGGTTACAGATAGAATTAGGGTTAGCGTTACAGTTAGTGTTAGGGTTAGAAGAGGTTTAGATTTAGGGTTAGGGTTAGAATAGTGTTAGGGTTATATTTAGGTTAGTATTAGGGTACCGTTAAGGTTAGGGTTGGGTTTGGGGTTAGGGTTTGGGTTAGGGGTTAGGGTTAGGTTTGGGTTATGTTTTGGGTTAGGCTTAGTGTATAGGGTTAGGGTTAGGGATAAGTGTTTAGGGATAGGGTTAGGGTTAGCGTATGGGTGTAGAGGTAGGGGTAGGGGTATGGGTAGGAGTTAGGGTTAGGTTTAGGGTTAGGGTTAGTTTTATGGTTAGGTTTGGGTTATGGTTAGGGTTAGGGTTAGTGTTTCGGGTTAGGGATAGGGTTAGGGATTAGGGTTTAGGAATAAGGTTAGAGTTAGTGTTAGGGGATAAGGGTAGGGGTAGGGGCATGTGTTGGAGTTAGGGTTAGGGTTAGGATTGGGTTAGGGTTAGTGTTAGGGTTAGGGTTTAGGGTTAGGGTTCAAGGTTAGGGTTAGGGATTGGTTAGGGTTAGGGTTAGTGTTAGGGTTAGTGTTAGTGTTAGGCTTAGTTTTAGGGTTGGGGTTAGGGTTAGGGTTAGGAGTTAGTGTTAGGTTTATGGTTAGGGTTTGGTTAGGGTTAGGTGTAGGGGTAGGGGTAAGGGTAGGGGTATGGGTTGGGTTTAATATTAGGGTTAGGTTTAGGGTTGGTAAGAGTTAGGGTTAGTTTTAGGTTTAGGGTTTAGGGTTTGATTTAGGATTCAAGGTAGGTGTAGGGTTAGGCCTAAGGATAGGGTTAGGCCCAGGGTTAGTGCTGGGGCTGGGGCTGGGGTTAGGGTTAGGGTTAGGGTTTAGGGTTAGGGTTAAGGTTAGGTTTTAGAGTTAGTGTTAGGGTTACGGTTAGTGTTAGTGTTAGGTTTAGGTTTACGGGTAGGATATGTTTAGGTTTAGGGTTGGAGTTGGGGTTAGGGATAGGAATAAGGTTAGCGTTACTGTTAGCGTTAGGGTTAGAAGAAGTTTAGATTTAGGGTTAGTGTTAGAATAGGGTTAGGGTTAGGGTTAGGTTAGTGTTAAGGTACGGTTTGCTTTAGGGTTGCGGATGGGGTAAGGGTTAGGGTTAGGGTTAGGGGTTAGGGTTAGGGTTATGTTTGGGTTATGTTTAGGGTTAGGGTTAGTGTTTAGGTTTCAGGGTTAGGCATTAGGGTTTAGGGATAGGTTTAGGTTTAGGGTTAGGGGTTAGAGGTAGTGGTATGGGTTGGAGTTAGGGTTAGGATTAGGGTTAGGGTTATGGTTAGGTTTAGGGTTAGGGTAGAGTTAGGGATTAGGATTTAGGGATAGGGTTAGTGTTACGGTTAGTGGTCAGGGTTAGGGTTAGGGTTAGTTTTGTGTTATGGTTAAGGTTAAGGTTAGTGTTTAGGGTTAGGGTTAGGGTTAGGGATTATGGTTTAGGAAATGGGTTAGGGTTAGGGTTACGGGATAGGTGTAGGGGTAGGTGTATGGGTTGGACTTAAGTTTAGGTTTAGGATTGGTTTAGGGTTAGTTTTAGGGTTAGGGTTTAGGGTTAGGGTTAGGGTGAGGTTAGGGTTAGGGTTAGGGTAAGGGTTAGGTTTTAGGGTTAGGGATAGAGTTAGTGCTAGTGTTAGGGTTAGTGTTAGGGTTAGGGTTAGAAGTGGTTTAGGTTTGGGGTTAGGGTTAGAATAGGGTTAGGGTTAGGTTAGGGTTAGGGTACCGTTAGGGTTAGTGTTGGGGTTGGGGTTAGGGTTAGGGTTAGGGTTAGGGGTTAGGGTTGGGATTAGGTTTGGTTTATTATTAGGATTCAGGTTTCTGTTTAGTGTTAGGGTTAGGGTTAGGTATTAGGATTTAGGGAAAGGGTTAGGGTTAGGGTTATGCTTAGGGTTAGGGTTAGGGTTAGTGTTAGGTTTAGCCTTAGGGTTAGGGTTAGGGTTTGGTTAGGGTTAGGGTTAGGGGGGTAGGGGTAAGGGTAGGTTTATGGGTTGGGGTTAGGGTTAGGGTTAGGGTTGGGTTAGGGTTAGGGTTAGTTTTAGGGCTAGGGTTTATCATTTAGGGTTAGGGTTAGGGGTAGGGGTAGGGTTTAGGGTTAGGTTAGGGTTAGGTTTTAGAGATAGCATTAGGGTTAGGGTTAGGTTTTAGAGTTAGGGTTATGGTTAGGGTTTGGGTTGTGGTTAAGTTTACGGTTAGGGTTAGGTTTAGGTTTAAGGTAGGTTTAGGTTTAGGGTTGGGGTTGGGGTTAGGGATAGGATTAGGGTTAGCGTTACTGTTAGGGTTAGGGTTAGAAGAGGTTTAGGTTAGGGTTAGGTTTAGAATACAGTTAGGTTTAGATTTAGGTTTCAGTAAGGGTAAGGTTAGGGTTAGGGTTGGGGTTGGGGTTAGGATTAGGATTAGGTTTAGGGTTAGGGTTAGTGTTAGGGTTAGTGTTAGGATTTGGATTAGGGTTTGGTTAGGGTTAGGGGTAGGGGTTAGGGTAGGGGTAAGTTTGGGGTTAGGGTTAGGGTTTGGGTTAGGGTTGGGTTGAGGTTAGGGTTAGGGTTAGTTTTAGGGTTAGGGTTTAGGTTTTAGGGTTAGGGTTAAGGGTAGGGGTAGGGTTAGGCCTAAGGATAGGGTTAGACCTAGGGCTAGTGCTAGGACTATGGCTAGGGAAAGGCTACGGGTAGGGTGAGGATTATTGTTTAGTGTTGGGCTTAGGATTAGGTTTTAGAGTTAGAGTTAGTGTTAGGGTTAGGGTTTAGGGTTACGGTTAGGGATAGGGTTTGTGTTAGTGTTAGGTTTTGTGTTAGGGTTGGGGTTAGGGTTAGGGTTAAGATTAGGTTTAGGGTTAGTGTTACAGTTAGGGTGTGGGAGCGTTAGGGTTAGATTTAGGGTTTTGTTAGGGTTAGGGTTAGGGGTAGGGGTAAGGGTAGGTGTATGGGTTGCGTTTGGGTTTAGGTTTTGGGTTAGGGTTGGGTTAGGTTTGGATTAGGGTTAAGGTTAGTTTTAAGATTAGAGTTTAGGGTTTAGTGTTAGGGTTAAGGGTAGGGGTAGGGTTAGACCTAAGGATAGGGTTGGGCCAGAGTGCTAGTGATAGGGGTAGGGCTAGGGGCTAGACTAGGTTTAGGATTAGGGTTAGGGTTTAGGTTTGGGGTTAGGGTTAGTTTTTAGAGTTAGGGATAGGGTAAGTGTTACTCTTAGTGTTGGGGTTGGGGTTAGGTTTATGAATAGGTTTAGGTTTGGGCTTAGTGTGGGTTTGGGTTTAGGGTTGGAGTTTGGGTTAGAGATAGGATTAGCATTAGCATTACTGCTAGGGTTAGGGTTAGAAGAGGCTTAGGGTTGGGGTTAGGTTAGAGTTAGGGTTATGGCTAGGATTAGGGTTGGGGTTGGGGTTAGGGTTAGGGTTAACGTTAGGGGTTAGGGTTAGGTTTAGGGTTAGGTTTGATTATAGTTAAGGTTAGGGTTAGTGTTTAGAGTTAGGGTCAGGTTTAGGTATGAGGGTTTAGTGTTAGGGTTAGGGTTAGGGTTAGTGTTAGGATTAGGGGTAGCTTTAGGGTTAGGCATAGGTTTAGGGTTAGGGTTATACGATTTAGGGTTAGGGTTGGGTTAGGGTTAAGGGTAGGGATAGGGTTAGGCGTCAGGGGTAGGTTTAGGGTTAGGGTTAGACGAGTTAGGGTTAGGGTTAGTGTTAGGGATAGGGTTAGGGTTACAGTTAGGGTTAGGGTTAGAGTTACGTTTAGGGTTAGGGTTAGGGGTTTAGGGTTAGGGTCAGGGTTAGGGATTCGGGTTTAGGGATAGGATTAGTGTTAGGGTTAGGGGTTAGGGGTGGGGTAGGGGTATGTGTTGGAGTTAGATTTAGGGTTAGGATTGGTTTAGGGTTAGTGTTAGGGTTAGGGTTTAGGAATAGGGTTAGTGTTAGGTTGGGGTTAGGGGTTAGAATTAGCGTTAGCGTTAGTGTTAGGGTTAGAGTTTAGGGTTGGGGTTAGGGTTAAGGTTTAGTGTTAGGGTTAGGGTCATATCTAGTGTTAGTGTTGGGGTTAGGGCTAGGGTTGAGGTTAGGTTTTAGGTTTAGGGTAGGTTTAGGTTTAGGGTTGAGGTTGGAGTTAGGGATAGGATTAGGGTTAGCATTACTGTTAGGGTTAGTATTCGCAGCGGTTTAAGTTTAGGGTTAGGGTTAAGATTAGAGGTAGGGTTAGGTGTTGTTGTTAGGGTTAGGGTTAGGGTTGGGTTAGGGTTAGGGGTAGGGATAGGATTAGAGGTAGGGGTAGGTTTAAGGTTAGGTTTAGACGAATTAGTGTTGGGGTTAGGGTTAGGGATAGTCTTAGGGTTACGGTTATGTTTGGGGTTAGAATTAGGGTTATGGTTAGGTTTAGAGTTAAGGTTAGGGTTAGGGATTACGGTTAGGTTTGGGGTTAGGTTTAGGGTTTAGGGTTAGTGTTAGGGTTAGGGTTTAAGGTTAGTGTTAAGGTTTGTGTTTGAGGTAGGGGTTATGGTTAGGGTTAGGGTTAGGTTAGGGTTTAGGGTTAGGGTTTGGTGTATGGATAGGGGTAGGGGAATGGGTTGGGGTTAGGATTATGGTTAGGTTTAGCGTTGGGTAAGATTAGGGTTAGGGTTAGTGTTTAGGGTTAGGGTTAGTGTTAGTGTTAGAGTTTTGGGTTTAGTGCTAGAGTTAGGGTAAGGGATAAGTTAGGGTTAGTGTTATGTTTAGGGTTGTGTTAGGGTTAAGGGTAGGGGTTAGGTAGGGGTTGATGTTTTATTTAGTGTTAGGTTTAGAGTTAGGTTTGGGTTAGGTTTAGGGTTTAGTGTTTAGGCTTAGGGTAAGGGTTAGGTTTAGGGCTGGGGCTAGGGCTGGGGCTTGGGCTTGGGTTAGGGTTAGTGTAAGGGTTTGGGTTAGTGTAAGGGTTTGGGTTAGTGTAAGGGTTAGAGTTAGGGTTAGGGCTAGGGTTAGGAATAGGGCTAGGGCTAGTCCTAGGGCTGGGGCTGGGGCTGGGTCTCTGGCTATGGTTAGTTTAAGGGTTAGGGTTTAGGGTTAGTGTTAGGGTTAGGGATTGGGTTAGGGTTGGGTTTGCTGTTAGGGTTAGGGTTAGGGTTAGCGTTACTGTTAGGTTGAGTGTAGAAGAGGTTTAGGTTTAGGGTTAGCATTAGAATAAAGTTAGGGTTAGGTTTAGGGTATTAGGGTAAGGGTTAGGTTAGGGATAGGGTTAGGGTTGGGGTTTAGTGTTAGGTTTAGGGTTAGTGTTAGGATTAGGGGCTAGGGTTAGGTTTAGGTGTTAGGAGTAGGGGTATGGGTAGGGGTATGGGTTGGAGTTAGGGTTAGGGTTAGGATTGGGTTAAGGTTAGTGAAAGGGTTAGAATTTAGGGTTAGTATTAGGGTTAGGTTAGGGATAGGATTAGTTTTAGAGTTAGGGTTAGGGTTAGAGTTTAGGGTTAGGATTAGGGTTAGGGTTTAGGGTTAGGGTTAGGGTGAGGGGTTAGGGTTAGGTTTATGGTTAGGATTTAGGGTTATTGTTAGGGTTAGGGTTAGTGTTAGGGTTACGCTTAAAGTAGGGGTGAGGCTTGGGTTTAGGGTTAGGTTTAGGGTTAGGATAGGTTTAGGTTTAAGTTTGGGGTTGGGGTTAGGGATAGGATAAGGGTTAGGGTTAGGGTTAGGGTTAGGGTACGGTTAGGGTTAGGGTTAGAAGAGGTTTCGGTTTAGGGTTAGGGTTAGAATAGGGTTAGGGTTAGGGTTATGGTTAGGGTACGGTTAGAGTTACTGTAGGGTTTGGGGTTAGGGTTTGGGTTAGGGTTAGGGTTAGTCTTAGGGTTAGAGTTTAGGGTTTAGCGTTAGGGTTCAAGGTAGGAATAGGGTTAGGCCTAAGGAAAGGGTTAGGCCTAGGGCTAGTACTTGGGGTAAGGCTAGGGCTATGCTAGGGTTAAGTTTAGGGTTAGGGTTTAGGGTTAGGGTTAGGTTTTGAGTTAGAGTTAGGGTTCTGGTTAGTGTTAGTTTTAGGGTTGGGGTTAGAGTTATGGTTAGGATTAGGTTTAATGTTAGGGTTAGGGTTAGGGTTTGGTTAGGGTTAGGTGTAGGCGTAGGAGTAAGGGTAGCGGTATGGGTTGCGGTTAGGATTAGGGTTTGGGTTATGGTTCGGTTAGGGTTAGGGTTTGTTTTAGGGTTAGCGTTTAGGGTTTAGGGTTAAGGTCAAATGTATTGTTGGGTTAGGCCTAAGGATAGGGTTAGGGCTAGGGCTAGTGCTAGGGGTAGGGCTAGGGCTAGGTTAGGGTTAGGGTTAGGGGTAGAGTTAGTGTTAGTGTTAGTGTTAGTGTTAAGGTTAGGCTTAGATTTATGGTTAGGGATAGGTTGAGGCTTAGGGTAGGTTTAGGTTTAGGGTTCGGTTTGGGGTTAGGGATAGGATTAGGGTTTGCGTTACTGTTAGAGTTAGGGTTAGAAGAGATTTAGGTTTGGGGTTAGGGTTAGAATAGGGTTAGGGTTAGGGTTAGGTTAGAGTTTGGGTATGTTTAGGGTTAGGGTTGGGGTTGTGGTTAGGGTTAGGGTTAGTGTTTAGGGTTAGGGTTAAGGTTAGGGATTAGGGTTTAGTGATAGGGTTAGGGTTAGGGTTAGTCATAGGATTAGTGGTAAGGTAAGGGTTGGACGAGTTAGGGTTAGGGTTGAGGTTAGGTTTAGGGTTGGGTTAGGGTTAGGGGTATGGATAGGGTTAGGGGTAGGGGTAGGCTTAGGGTTAGGGTTAGACGAGTGAGGGTTTGGGATAGGGTTAGGGATAGAGTTAGGGTTACAGTTAAGGTTAGGGTTAGAGTTACGATTAGGGTTAGGGTTAGGGTTAAGGTTAGGGTTAGTTTTAGGGTTAGGTTTTAGGGTTAGGGTTAAAGCTTGTGTTAGGTTTAGGGGTTAGGGTTAGGTTAGTGGTTACAGTTAAGGTTCAGGGTAGGGGGTAGGTTAATGGGTTGGGGTTAGGGTTACGGTTAGGTTTTGGGTTTGTAAGGATTTGGGTTACGGTTAGTGTTTAGAGTTAGGGTTAACGTTAGGGTTTAGTGTTCAGTGATAGAGTTAGTATAAGGGATAGCGTTAGGGTTAGGGTTAGAGTTGCGGTAGCATTAGGTTTAAGGTTTAGGGTTAGGGTTAGGGTTAGGGTTTAGTGTCAGGGTTTTGGTCAGGGATAAGGTTAGGGGTTAGGGGTAGGGGTTAGGTGTAGGGGTATGTGTTGGGGTTTGGGTTAGGGTAAGGTTAGGGTTGGGTTAGGTTTAGGGTTAGGGTTCAATGTTAGGGTTATGTTTAGGTTTATGGTTATGGTTATGGTTTGGGTTAGGGCTAGGGAGAGGGTTAGGTCTAGGGATAGTGCCAGGGATAGGGCTAGGGCTAGGGCTAGGGTTAGTGTTAGGGTTAGGGTTCAGGTTTAGGGTTATGATTAGTTTTATGGTTAGGTAGGGTTAGGTTTAGAGTTGGGTTACGGATAGGGTTAAGGTTTAAGGATTAGGGTTAGGGTTAGGTTTTAGGGTTAGGATTTGGGTCAAGCTTATGGTTAGGGGTTAGTGTTAGTGGTAGTGTTAGAGGTAGGGGTATGTGTTGGGGTTTCTGTTAGGGTTAGGGTTAGGGTTGGGTTAGGGTTTACGGGTTAGTGTTAGGGTTCAGGATTTAGGGAGAGGGTTAGGGTTAGGTTTAGGGCTAGGGAGAGCTTTAGGGCTAGTGCTAGTGCTAAGGCTAAGGCTAGGCCTAGGGCTAGGATTACTGTAAGGGTTAGGGTTCAGGGTTAGGGTTATGGTTAGGTTTAGGGTTAGGGGAGGGTTAGGGATTATGGTTTAAGGATAGGGTTAGGGTTAGGGTTAGGGGTTAGGTTTAGGGTTATGATTAGGTTTGGGTTATGGCTAGGGTTAGGGTTAGTGTTTAGGGTTAGGGTTAGGGAATAGGGTTTAGGGATAGGGTTAAGGTTAGGTTTAGGGGATAGGGGTAGGGGTAGGGGTATGTGGTGGAGTTAGGGTTAGGGTTAGGGTTAGTGTTAGGGTTAGGGTTTAGGGTTAGGTTAGGGTTAGAGTTAGGGTTAATGTTAGGGTAGGCGTTAGGCTTAGGGTTAGGATTTGGTTAGGGTTAGGTGTAGGGGTAGGGGTAAGGGTAAGGGTTTGGGTTGGGGTTAGGTTTAGGGTTAGGGTTAGGGTTGGTTTAGAGTTAGGGTTAGTTTTAGGGTTAGGGTTTAGGCTTTAGGGTTAACATTAAGGGTAGGGGTAGGGGGTAGGCCCAAGGATAGGGTTAGGCACAGGGCTAGTGCTAGTGCTAGGAGCTAGGGATAAGGTTAAGGCTAGGGTTAGGGTTAGGGTTAGGGTTAGGGTTAGGATTTAGGTTTAGGGTTAGGGTTAGGGTTAGGGTTAGGGTTAGGGTTAGGTTAGAGTTTAGGGTATGGTTAGGGTTAGTGTTGGGATTGGGGTTAGGGTTAGGTTTAGGTGCTAGGATTAGGGTTAGCTTTGGGTTATGGTTAGGGTTAGGGTTAGTGTTTAAGGTTAGGGTTAGAGTTTAGGGATAGGGTTAGGGTTAGGGGTTAAGGGTAGGGGTACAGTTAGGGGTAGTTAGGGTTAGGGTTGGGTTAGGGTTAGGGTTACGGTTAAGGTTCAGTGTATAGGGATAGGGTTAGGATTATTGTTAGGCCTAGGGAGAGGGTGAGGATTAGGGTTAGGGTTAGAGTTGGGTTAGGTTTAGGGTTAAGGTTTAAGATTTAGGGTTAGGTGTAGGGGTAGGGGTAGGGGTATCTGTTGGGGTTTGGGTTAGGGTTAGGATTGGATTAAGGTTAGTGAAAGGGTTAGAATTTAGCCCTAGCATTAACCCTAACCCTAACCCTAACCCAACCCTAACCCTAAATCGTAACCCTAACCTCAATCCCTAATCCTACCCTTAACCCTAACCCTAAGCCTTTCCCAAAACCCTGATCCTTAACCCTCAATCTGACCCTAAACACTAACCGTAACCCTAACACTAACACTAACCATAACCCTAACCCTAACTCCTAACCCTAACTCAAAACCTAACACTGAACCCAAACACTAACCCTAACTCTAACTCTAACAGTAACCATAACCCTAATCCTAACACTAACCTCTAACCCTAACCGTAACCCTAACCCTAAACTAACACTAACTGGTCTAAACCTAAACATAACGCAACCCTACCTCTATCCCCACCCTTAACCCTAAACCTAACCCAAACCTACCCCTACACCTAATCCTAACTAAGCCTAACCCACCCCTACCCCTACCCTTAACGTTAACCTGAAAACTCACCCAACCCTAACCCTAACCCTAGCCCTAGCCCAAGCCCTAACCCCTAGCCCTAGCCCTAGATCTAACCCTAGCACTAGCCCTAACCCTAACCCTAACCATAATGCTAAACTCTAAACCCTAACCCTAACCCTAACCCAAACCAACCACAATCTCTAACCCAACCCTTAAAATTAACACTAATCCTAACCGTAGGCCTAGCCCTAGCCCTAGCATTAACACTAACCCTAACCATAACCGACCCTAACCCTAACCCTAACACTTTCTGAAACCCTATCTCTAAACCAGAACTCTAACCCTAACCCTGAACACTAACCCTAGCCCTAAGCTTAACCGAAACCTGACCCTAACCCTAACGCTAAACCTAACCCTAACCCTAACCCTAAACCGAAACCTAAACCTAATCTTAACCTTAACCCTAACCCTAACCCTAATCCTAACCATAAACCTAACACTAACCCAACCCTAACCCTATCACTAAACCTAAAGCTAACAGTAACCAAAACACCTAATCCTACCCTTAACCCTAACCTTAGCCTTAACTTTAACCAAATCTAACCCTAACACTAACCCTAACCCTTAAACCTAACCCCAAACCTAATGCTAACCCTAACGCTAATGCTAACCCTACCGCTAACCCTAACCATAAACCCTGACACTGACCTTGACCCCAACCCTAACCCTAACACTAAACCTAACCCTAACGCTAACCCTAAACCCTAACCCTAACCCCTAACCCTAAACCTTAACCCTAACCCTAACCCAAACCCAAACCCTAACCCTAACCCCTAACCCTAACCCTAAACCTCTTCTAACCCTAAAACTAAGAGTAACGCTAACCCTAACCCTAAACCTAACCCTAAACCATACACTAACCCTAACACTAAACCTAACCCCTAATCCTAACCCTAACACCTAACCCTAAACCTAACCATAATCCTAACCCTAAACCAACCGTAACCCTAACCCTAACCCTAACCAATGCATAAATCTAACCCTACCCCTACCCCAACCCCTAACCTTAACCCTAACTTAACCCTAACCCCACCTCTAACGCTAACACTAAAACTCACCCAACCCCAACCCTAACCCTAGTCCTAGTCCAGCCCTAACCATAGCCCTAGCACTAGACCTAACCTTAAACCTAACTCTAAACCCTGACCCTGACTCTGACCCTGACCCTGACCCCTGACCCTGAACCCACCCTAACCCTAAGCCTAACCCTAATGCTAAATACTAACACTAACACTAACACTAACACTAACCCCTAAACCCTAACCCTAACCCTAAACCTAACCCCTAAATCTAACCCTAAACCTAACACCAACCCTAAACCTAACCCTAACCCCAACCCTAACCCTAACACCAACCCCAATGCTAACACTAACCCCAACCCTAAACCTAACCCTATCCCCAAACCTAAACCTAACCCTATCCCTAACCCTAACCCTAACCCCACCCCAACCCTATCCCCACCCAATCCCAACCCTAATCAAAACCCCAACCCTAACCCTAACCCCTAACTCTAACCTTAACTCTAAACCTTACCTTAACCCGTAATCCTAACCCTAACACTATCCCTAACCCCTAATCCTAACCCTAAACCTAACCCTAATGCTAAAGCTAACACTAATGCTAATCCTAATGCTAACCCTAAACCTAAACCATGACCCTGACCCTGACCCTGACCCTAACCCTAACTCTAACCCTAACACTAACCCTAACCCTAACGCTAAACCTAAACCCATACCCTAACCCTAAGCCTAACCCTAACCAAAACCCCTAACCGTAACCATAACCCTAACTCTAAACCTAAAACTCTTCTAACCCTAAACCTAAGAGTATCGCTAACCCTAATCCTAATCCTAAGCCTAAACCTAACCCCCTAATCCTAACCCTAACCCCTAACCCTAACCCTAACCCAACTCTAACCCTAACTCTAACCATAAACCACACATACCTTTAACCCTACCCCTACCCCTATCCCTAACCCTAAACCTAACCCAACCCTACCCCTAACCTTAACCCTAACCCTAACCGTAATCCTAAAACTCACCCAACCCTAACCCTAATCCTAGCCCTAGCCCAGCCCTAACCCTAGTCCTAGCCCTAGACCTAACCCTAACACTAAACCTACCCAAACCTTAAAGCTATTTCAAACCCTAACCCTAACCCTAACCCTAACTCAAAACCCAAACCCAACCCCAACCCTAACCCCAACCCCAAACCTAACCCCAACCACAACACTAAACCTAACTTAACCATAACCCCTAACCCTGACCCTAACCACGAATCCTAACCGTAAACCTGAACCCTAACCCTAACACTAACCCCAACCCCAATCCCAAACCTTCCCCCAACCCCAAACCTAACCCTAACCCCAACCATAACCGTAACCCTAACCCTAACCCTAACATTAACTCTAACCCTAACCCTAATCCTAACCCTAACCCTAAACCAAATCCTAACACTAACCCTAACCCTAAGCAATCCCCTAAACCTAACCCTAACCCTAAACCCTAACCCAAAACCTTACCCTAACCTAATCCTATCCCTAACACTAACCCTAACCCTAAACACTAACACTAACCCTAACCCTAACCCCTAAAGCTAACCCTAACCCAAACCTTAACACCAACCATAACCCTAAACTTTAACCCCAACCCTAACCCTAACCCAACCCAAACCCTAACCCAACCCAAACCCTAACCTAACCCCCAACCCCAATCCCAACATTTACCCCAACCTCAACCCTAACCCCAACCCCAAACCTAACCCTAACCTGAACCCTAACCCATAACCCTAACCCTGACCCTAGCACCTAACCCTAACCCTAACACGAACCCTAACCCCTAACCCTAACCCCTAGCCCTAATGCTAACCCTAACGCTAATGCTAACCCTAACGCTAACCCTAACCCTAACCTAACCCTAAACCTAACCCTAAACTCTAACACTAACCCTAACCCTAACACCTAAACCTAACCCTAACCCTAACCTTAACACCAACCCTAACCCTGACACTAACACCAACCCTAACCCTGACCCTAACCCCAAACCTTACCCTAAACCCAACCCCAACCCTAACCCTAACCCCATCCCTAACCCTAACCCTAACCCCAACCCTAACCCTAACCCCTGACCCCAAACCTAACCCTAACCCTAATCCTAACCCATAACCATAACCCTAACCCAAACACTAAACCCTAACCATAACCCTAACAATAAACCTACTAGTAACGCTAACCTTAACCCTAAACCTAACCCCAACGCCAACACTACCCTAACCCTACCATAACCCTAACCCTAGCCCTAGGCCTAACTCTAACCCTAACACTAACTTTAACCCTAACACATATCCTAAGCCTAAGCTCTTTCCCTAACCCTAACCCCTAAACCCTAACCTAACCCTAACCCTAACCCCTAACCCTAACCTACCCTAACCCTAACCCTAACCCTAACCCTTAAACCCCTAATGCTATCCCAACCCTAACCCCCTAACCCTAACCCTTTAACTCCTAAACCCTAAACCCTAACGCCCGAACACCAAACACTAACCCTAACCCAAATCCTTACAACCTCTAAACCTAACCATAACCCTAACTCCAAACCATTCCCCTACCCCTACCCCAAACCCTAACCGTAACCCCTAACCTAACCCTAACCCCTAACCCTAACAAAGCCTTAACCCAAACCCTAAAACCTAACCCAAAAACTAACCCTGATCTTAACCCTAACCCTAACCCTAACCGTAACTCTAACCCTAACCTTAACTGTAACCCTAAACCTATCCTTAACCCTATCCCAAACCCTCACTTGTCTAACACTAACCCTAAACCTACCCCTACCCCTAACCCTATCCATAACCCTAACCCTAACCCAATCCTAAACCTAACCTCAACCCTATCCCTAACTCGTCCAACCCTAACCCTACCACTAATTCCTATGACTAACACTAACCCTAACCCTATCACTAAACTTTAGTCCCTAACCCTAAGCCTAACCCAAAACTGTAACCCCGACCCTAACCATATTCCAAACCTAACCCTAACCCCTAACCCTAACCCTAACCCTAACCACAACCACTACCCTAACCCTAAACATACCCTAACTCTAACCTAACATTAACCCTAACCCTAACCCTAACCCTAACCTAACCATAACCCTAACCCTGAACCCTAACCCTAACCCTAACCCTATACCCTAAACCTAACCCTAACTCTATCCCTAAACCCTAATCCATAACCCTAACCTTAACCCTAACCAAATCCTAATCCTAACCCTAACACTAACCCTAACCAAACACTAACGCTAAACCTAACCCTAACCTTAACCCCAACCCTAACACTAACACTAAACCGAACCCCAACCCTAACTCAAAACCTAACCCTAACCCTAAACCCTAACCCTAAACCTAATCCTAGCTTAGCCCTAGCCCTACCCCAAGCACTAGCCCTAGGCCTAAACCATTCCTTAGGCCTAACCCTACTCCTACCATTACCTATCACTAAACCCTAAACTCTAACCCTAAGACGAACCCTAACCCTAACCCAAACCCTAACCCAAACCCCAACACTAACCCTAACTGTACCATAACCATAACCCTATCCCTAACCCTATTCTAACCCTAACCCTAAATCAAAACCTCTTGTAACCCTAACCCTAACTGTACCCTAACCCTAACCCTAACCCTAACCCTTATCGTATCCCTATCCCCAACCACAATCTTAAACCTAAACCTACCCTAACCCTAAACCTAACCCTAACCCTAAACCTAACCCCAACTTTAACCCTAACCCGAACACTAACACTAACCCTAACCCTAACTCTAAACCCTAACCCTAAACCTAACCCTAACCCCTCACCCTATCCCTAACCCTAAACCCTAACCCTAACCCTAACCCTGACCCTAAACCCTAACCCTAACCCTAAAACTAATTCTAACCCTAACTTAACCCTAATACTAACCCTAAATTCTAACCGTATCACTAACCTTAACCCAATCCTAACCCTAAACCTAACTCCAACACATACCCCTACACATACCCCTACTCCTAACCCCTAAACCTAACCCTAACCCTAGCCCCTAATCCTAACACTAACCGTAAACCTAACACTAAACCCTAACCCTAACCCTATCCCTAACCTAACCCTAACCCTAATACCTTAAACCTAACCCTAACCCTATTCTAACGCTAACCCTAAACCTAAACCTCTTCTAAACTCAACCTAACAGTGACACTAACCCTAACCCTAACCCTAATACCAAACCCAACCCTAACCCTAACCCTATCCCTAACCGTAACCCTAATCCCTAACCCCTAAACTAACCCCTAGCCAGAGCCCTAGCCCTAGCCTAACCCTAGCCCTATTCCTAACCCTAGCCCTAACCCTAACCCTAACCCTAACACTAACCCAAACATTTACACTAACCCTAACCCAAGCCCAACCCCGCCCTAGCCCTAGCCCTAACCCTAACCCTTACCCTCAAGCCCAACACTAAACCCCAAACCTAACCCAAACCTAACCCTTACCCTAACACTAAATAAAAGATCAACTCCTTCCCAACACCTACCCCTTAACTCTAACCCAACCCTAACCCTAACCCTAACACTAACCTTATCCCTTACCCTAACTCTATCACTAATCCCTAAACTCTAACACTAACACTAACCCTAACCCTAAACACTAACCCTAACCCTAATCCTTACACAACCCTAAACTAATGATAACCCTAACCCCAACCCATTCCCCTACCCCTACCCATACACTGAACCCTAACCCCTAAACCCTAAGCCAAACCCTAACCCTAAACATAACCCCTACCCCTAACACATACCTGAACACTAACCCTAAACCCTAACCCTAACCCTAACACTAACACTAACCATAAACCCTAACCCTAACCCTAACCCTAACTGTAACCCTAACGCCCTAACCCTAAACATAACCCTAACCCTAACCCTAATCCCTAACCCTAACCCTATCACAATAACTCGTCTCAAACCTAACCCTAAACCTACCC
The DNA here is from genome assembly GCA_917880005.1 of Nanger dama. Taxonomy (NCBI): domain Eukaryota; kingdom Metazoa; phylum Chordata; class Mammalia; order Artiodactyla; family Bovidae; genus Nanger; species Nanger dama. Next base: position 34,724 of record CAKJTW010000404.1, on the reverse strand, counting down.
CTACCGCTAACCTTATCCCTACCTCTAACCCTAACCAAACCTAACCCTAACCCTAACTACACACCTAACCCTACCTCTAATCTTAACCCTAACCCTAAACCTGAACCTCTTCCTATCCTAAACCTAACATAACGCTAATCCTAATCCTATCCCTAACCCCAAACTCAACCCTAAACCTAAACCTACCCTAAACCTCAACCTAACCTCAACCCTAACACTAACCCTAACACTAACAATAACACTGACCCTAACCCTAACACTAAACCCTAACCCTAACCCTAACCCTAACACTAACCCTAACCCTAACCCCAACCTAACAATAATGTATCCCTAAACCCTAACCCTAACACTAACCCTAACCCAATCCTAAACCTAAACCTAACTCCTACTCATAACCCTACCCCAACCCCTAACCCCTAACCCCTAACCCTAACACTAACCCTATCCATAAACCCTAATCCCTAACCCTGACTCTAACCCTAAACACTAACCCTAACCATAAACCTAAACCTAACTCTAACCCTAACCCTTACTGTAACCCTAACCCTATCCCTAACACTAACCCTAACCCTAACTCATCTAACCCTACCCCTACCCATAACCCTATCCCTACCTTTAACCCTAACCCAACCCTAACCCTAAATCGTCTAATCATAACACTAAACCTACGCCTAACCCTAAACCTACCCCTAATCCTAACACTAACCCTAACCCTAACCCTAACACTAAACCCTAATACCTAACCCTGACCCTAACCCTAAACACTAACCCTAACATTAACTATAACCCAAACCTAACCCTAAACCTAACCCTAACCCCTAACGTTAACCCTAACCCAACCCCAACCCCAACCCTAATCCTAACCATACCCCAACTCTAACCTAACCCTAATCCTAAGCCTATTCTAACCCTAACCCCAAACCTAAACCTCTTCTAACCCTAACCCTAACAGTAATGCTAATCCTAATCCTATCTCTAACCCCAACTCCAATCTAAACCTAAACCTACACTAAGCCTAAACCTAAACCTAACCGTAAACCCAACCCCAACCCTAACACTAACACTAACACTTACCCTAACCGTAACTCTAAAAACCTAACCCTAACCCCTGACCCCAAACTCTAACCCCAACCCCACACCTATTCTAGCCCTAGCCCTACCCCCTAGCACTAGCCCTAGGCCTAACCCTATCCTTAGGTCTAACCCTACCCCTACCCTAAACCCTAACCCTAAACCAACAAACTCTAACCCTAAAAGTAACCCTAACCCCAACCCAACCTTAACCCAAAACCTAAACCTAACCGCAAGCCATACACCTACCCTTACCCCTACCCCTACCCCTAACCCTAACAAAACCCTAACTCAAACCCTAACGCTAACCCTAACACTAACCCTAACCCTAACACTAACCCTAAACCTAATCCCAACCCTAACCAAACCTCAACCATAACACTAGCACTAACACTAACACAAACCCTATCCCTAACTGTAACCCTAAACCCTAACCCTAACACTAACCCTAACTGTAAAAACTAACCCTAACCTAACCCTAAACCCTAATCCTAACCCCAACCGTAGCCTTGCCCTAGCCATAGCCCTAGCACTAGCCCTAGCCTAACCCTATCCTTAGGCCTAAACCTACCCCCTACCCTTAACCCTAACCCTAAACCCTAAACCCTAAACCCTAACCCTAAAACTAACCCTAACCCTAACCTTAACCCAACCCCTAACCCAAAACCTAATCCTAACCGCAACCTTACCCCTAACCTTGCCCCTACCTCTAACCCTAACCAAACCCTAACCCTAACCCTAACCCTAACCCTAACCTTAATCCTAACCCTAAACCTAAACCTAATCCTAACCCCAACCCCTACTCTAACCCTAACCGTACCCTAACTGAAACCTAACTCTAACCCTAACCCTATTCTAAACCTAACACTAAACCTAAACATCATCTAACCCTAAACCTACCAGTAACACTAACCCTAATCCTATCCCTAACCCCAACCCCAACCCCAAACCTAAACCTAACCTTAAACCTAAACCTAACCCTAACCATAAACCTAACCACCACCCAAACCCTAACCATAACCCTAACACTAAAATCTAACCCTAATCCTAACCCTAACTCTAAAACCTAACACTAACCTAACCCTAAACCCTACCCCTACCCTTAACCCTAACCCTAAATGATAAACCCTAACCCTAAAACTAACTCTAACCCTAACCCAACCCTAACCCTAACCCTAACCCCAACCCATACACCCACCCTTACCCCTACCCCTACCCCTAACCCTAACCAAACCCTAATCCTAACCCTAAAGCTAAACCTAACTCTAACACTAACCCTAACCCTAACCCTAAGCCTAACCCTAACCCTAACCCCAACCCTAAGGCTAACCCTAACACAAACACTAACCCTAAACCTAATCCTAACCCTAACCCTAACCCCAAGCCTAACAAAACCCTAACACAAACACTAACCCTTCCCCTAACCCTAACCCTAAACTAACCCTAACACTAATACCCTAAACCAAACCCTAACCCTATTACAATGCTAACCCTAAACATAAACCTCTTCTAACACTAATGCTAAGAGTAATGCTAACCCCCCTAACCCTAACCCTAACCCTAAAGCCTAACACTAACCTGACCCAAAACCCCTACCCCTAACCCTAACCTTAAAACCTTACCCAAACCCTCCCCCAAAACACTAACACCTAACCCTAACACAAAACCCTACCACTTACCATAACTCTAACCCCAAACCCCTAACCATAACCCTAACCCTAAACCTTACCCTACCACCTAAACCCTAACCCTAACCCTAAACAATAAACCTAACCCTAACACTAACCCTAACACATAACCCTAACGCTAACCCTTACCCCTAACTCTAACCCTATCCCTAAACCATAAACCCTAATCCTAACTCTAATATTAACAACTAATCCCTATCCTAACCATAACCGTAACCCTAAACCCTAACCCTAATCCTAACCCTAAACCCTAATCGTAACCCTAACACTAACCACTAATCCTACCCTAACCCATAACCCTAACCCTAACCCTAACCCTAACCCTAAACCCTAACCCTAACCCTAACCCTAACCCCTAACCCCCTAAACCTAACCCCTGACCAAAACCCTGACCCTAAACCCTAACCCTAACCCTAACCCTAAACCTTAAACCTTAAACCTAATGCTATCCCAACCCTAACCCAAACCCTAACCCTATCCCTTACACTAACTCTATCACTAAACACTAAACCCTAATGGTAACCCTAACGCTAAACACGAACCCCAACCCAAATCCTTACAAATCCTAATCCTAACCCTAACCCTAACCCCAACTCTAACCCCAACCCTAACCCTAACCCTAACCCTAACCCTATTCTAACCCTAACCCCAAATCTAAACCTCTTCTAACCCTAACCTTAACAGTAACGCTAACCTTAACCTTTACCCTAGCCCCAGCCCAAACCCTAAGAATGAACCTACCCTAAGCCTAAACCTAACCCTAACACTAAACCCAACACTAACCCTAACACTAACACTAACTTTAAACCTAAACCCAAATCTAAACTGATCTTAACCCTAACCCCAACCAATAACACTAACCCTAACCCCAAAGCCAGACCCTAACCCTAAACACTAACCCTAACCCTAAAGTTTGCCCCTAGCCGTAGCCCTAGCCCCAGCACTAGCCCTTGCCCCAAACCCAGCCCTATCCCTAACCCTAATCCTACCCCTAACCCTAACACTAACCCAACCCTAACTCTAACCCTAGCAACAACACTAACAGTATCCCTACCCCTACCCCACCCCTAACCCTAACCCTAAACACCCTAACCCTAACCCTAACCCACCTAACCTAACCCAACCCAACCCAACCCTAACCCTAATCCTAACACTAACCTCAACCCCTACCCCTATCCCTATCCCTAACCCTAAACCTAGTCCTAGCACTAGCCTTAAACCTAGCCCTACCCCTACCCCTAACCCTAACCCTAACCCAACCCCAACCATAACCCTACCTCTATCCCTAACCCTAATCCTAGCACTGAACCCTAACCCTAACCCTAACCACAACCCCTAATATACCCCTTACCAAACCCTAACTCTAACCCTAAAAAGTGAACCTAACCCCTAACCCTAAACCCTAACTCTAACCCTAAACTAACCTTAACCCCAAATCCTAAACCCCAAATCTAACCTATTCTAACCATAACCCCAAACTTAAACCTCTTCTACCCTAACCCCAACAGTAACACTAGCCACCACCCCAATCCTGCCCCCTACCCCTAAGCCTAAACATAACCCTAGCCCTAGCCCTAAAGCTAACCTTAACCTTAAACCAACCCTAACCCTAACCCTAACTCTATCGCTCACCCTATCTCTAAACCATCAAACCCTAACCCTAACCCCAACCCTAAACCTAACGCTAACGCTAACCCTAACGCAAACCCGAACCCTAAACCTACCCTAACCCTAAACTTAACACTAACCCTAACATTAAGCTTAATCCTAACCCTAACCCTACCATAACCCTAACCAATAACACTAACCCTAACCCTAAAGCCTAACCCTAACCTGAAACCTAACCCTAACCCTATCCCTAAACCCTATACCCCAACCCAAACCCTAACCCTAACTGAAACCCCAACTCTAACCCTAACCCTAACCGTAACCCTAACCCTGTTCTAACCCTAACCCTAAATCTAAACTTCTAACCCTAACCCTAACAGTAACACTAACCCCAAACCTAACCCCAACCCCAACCCCAACCCCAACCCCAACCTTAACCCTAAACATACCTTAACCCTAAACCTACCCTAACCCCTAAACTTAACACTAACCCTAACACTAAGCTTAACCCTAACCCTAACCCTAACCATAACCCTAACCAATAACACTAATCCTAACCCTAAAGCCTAACCCTAACCAGGAACCCTAACCCTAACCCTATCCCTAAACCCTAAACCCTAAACCCTAACCCAAACCCTAACACTAACCCAACCCTAACCCTAACCCTAACTGAAACCCCAACTCTAACCCTAACCCTAACCATAACCCTAACCCTGTTCTAACCCTAACCCCAAATCTCAACTTCTAACCCAAACCCTAAGAGTAACACTAACCCTAAACCTAACCCCCAACCCCAACCACAACCTCAACCTTAACCCTAAACCTACCCTAACACTCACCCTAACCCTAACCCTAACACTAACACTAAAACTCACCCTAACCCTAACCCTAAACTCTATCCCTCACACTAACCCTAACCCTAACTCCTAACCCTAACCATAAACGTAACCCTAACCATAACCATAACCCTAACCCTAACCGTAACCCTAAGAGTAACCTTAACCCTAACACTAAACCTACCCCTAACCCTAAACCCTAACACTAACCCTAACCCTAAACCCTACACCCTAATCCTAACCCTAACCCTAACATTAACCTTAACCCTAAACTTTACACCCTAACCCTAACCCTTATCCAACCATAAACCTAACACTAACCCTAACAAGAAGTCCTAAATCTACCCCCACACCTAACCCTAACCCTAACCCCAAACTTAACCCTAACCTTAGCCCCAGCACTATCCCTAGATCTAACCCTATCCCTAGCCCTATCCCTAACCCTAACCCTAACCCTAAACCCTAAACCCTAACCTTAACCCTAACCCTAACCCAACCCTAACCTTAACCCCAAAACTAAACTACCCAAAACCCTAACCTTAACCCTAACCCTAACCCTATCCCTAGCCCTAACCCCAAACCTAACCCTAACCCTAACCCTAACCCTAAGCCTAAACCCCAAAACCTAACACTAATGCTAACCCTAACCCTAACCTTAACCCTAACCCCAAATCATAAAACTAAACCCAACCGTAGCCCCAACCCTAACCCCAACCCCAAGCTTGAACCCCAAACCCAACACCAATGCTAACCCTAACCCTAACCCCAACCCCAAATCCCAAACCTAACCCTAATCCTAAACAATAACCCTAACCCTAACCTTAGCACTAGCCGTAGCCTTAGCCCTTGCACTAGTCCTTACCCTATCCCTAGACCTAGCCCTAAACCTAACCCTAACCCTAACCCTTATCCTATTCCTAACTCCAACCACAATCTTAAACCGAAACCTAAGCTAACCCTAAAACTAACCCTAACCCCAAATCTAACACCAACTTTAACCCTAACCCTAACACTAACCCTAACCCTAACCCTAAACCCTAACCCTAACCCTAACCCTAACCCTCACCCTAATCCTAACCCTAAACCCTAACCCTAAACCTAACCCTAACCCTAAACCCTAACCCTAACCCTAAAACTAATCCTAACCCTCACCTAACCCTAATACTAACCCTAAATTATAACCCTATCACTAACCTTAACCCAATCCTAACCCTAACCCTAACTCCAACCCATACCCCTACACATACCCCTGATCCTAACCCCCAAACCTAACCCTAACCCCTAGCCCCTAATCCTAACATTAACCCTAAGCCCAACACTAAACCCCAACCCTAACCCTATCCCTAACCTAACCCTAAACCTAATACCCTAAACCTAACCCTTACTTTATTCTTACGCTAACCCTAAATCTAAACCTCTTCTACACTCAAGCTAACAGTAACGCTAACCCTAACCCTAACACCAAACCCAACCCTAACACTAACTATAACCCCAAACCCTAACCCCAACCATAACCCTAATCCCTAACCCCTAAACTAACCCCTAGCCAGAGCCCCAGCCCTAGCCCCTAGCCCCAGGACTAGCCCTAGCCCTATTCCTAACCCTAGCCCCAACCCTAACCCCAACCCTAACCCTTACACAAACCCAAACCCTTACACTAACCCCAACCCAAGCCCAAGTCCCAGCCCCAGACCTAGCCCTAACCCTAACCCTTACCCTAAGCCTAAAAACTAAACCCCAAACCTAACCCAAACCTATCCCTAAACCTAACACTAAATAAAACATCAACCCTTACCAACACCTACCCTTAACCCTAACCCAACCCTAACCCTAACCTTATCCCTTACCCTAACTCTATCACTAAACCCTAAACTCTAACACTAACACTAAACCTAACCATAAACACTAACCCTAACCCTAATACTTAAACAACCCTAAACTAACCATAACCCTAACCCCAATCCATTCCCCTACCCATACCCATACAGCGAACCCTAACCCTAAACCCTAAGCTAACCCTAACCCTAACCATAACCCCTACCCCTAACACAAACCTTAACACTAACCCTAAACCCTAACCCCAACACTAACCCTAACACTAACCATAAACCCTAACCCTAAACCTAAACCTAACTGTAACCCCTAACCCTAACCTTACCCCTAAACCTAACCCTATCCCTAACTCTAACCTAACCCTAACCGTAACCCTAACCCTATCCCTAACCCTAACGCTAACACTATCTCGTCTAAACCTAACCCCAAATCTACCCCTACCGCTAACCCTATCCCTACCCCTAACCCTAACCAAACCTAACCCTAACCCTAACGACAACACTTAACCTTACCTCTAATCTTAAACCTAACCCTAAACTTAAACATCTTCTTTTCCTAACCCTAACAGTAATGCTAATCCTAATCCTATCCCTAACCCCAAACCCAACCCTAAACCTAAACCTAACCTCAACCCCCTAACCCTAACCCTAACACTAACACTAAATAGGACCCTAACCCTAACACTAAACCCTAACCCTAACCCTAACCCTAACACTAACCCTAACACTAACCCTAACCCTAACCCCAACCTAACAATAACGTAACCCTAAACCCTAACCCTAACCCTAACCCTAACCTAACCGAATTCTAAACCTAAACCTAACTCCAACACATACCCCTACCCCAACCCTTAACCCCTAACCCTAACTCTAACCCTATCCGTAAACACTAATGCCTAACCCTGACCCTAACCCTAAACCCTAACCCTAACCATAACCCTAACCGTAAACCTAAGTCTAACCCTAACCCTAACCGTAACCCTAACCCTATCATTAACACTAACCCTAACCCTAACTTGTCTAACCCTACCCCTACCCGTAACCCTATCCCTACCCCTAACCCTAACCCAACCCTAACCCTAAATCATCTAACCATAACACTAAACCTACGCCTAAACCAAAACCTACTTCTGATCCTAACACTAACCCTAGCCCTAACCCTAACACTAAACCCCAATAACTAACCCTGGCCCTAATCCTAAACACTAACCCTAACCTTAACTATAACCAAACCTATCCCTAAACCTAACTCTAACGCCTAACGTTAACCCTAACCCTAACCCCAACCCCAACCCTAATCTTAACCATACCCTAACTCTAACCTAACCATAAATCTAAGCCTATTCTAACCCTAACCCTAAACCTAAAACTCTTCTAACCCTAACCCTCACGTAACGCTAATCATAATCCCATCTCTAACCCCAACTCCAACCCTAAACCTAAACCCACACTAAGCCTAAACCTAAACCTAACCGTAAACCTAACCCCAATCCTAACACTAACACTAACCCCTACCGTAACCCCAACTCTAAAACCCTAACCCTAACCCTATCCCTAAACCCTAACCCTAACCCCACACCTGGTCTAGCCCTAGCCCTACCCCCTACCACTAGCCCTAGGCCTCACCCTATCCTTAGGTCTAACCCTACCCCTACCCTTAACCCTAACCCTAAACCCCAAACCCTAACCCCAAAACTAACCCTAACCTTAACCCAACCCCTAACCCAAAACCTAACCCCAACCGCAATACATACACCTACCCCTACCCCTACCCCTAACCCCTAACCCTAACCCTAACAAAACCCTAACTCTAACCCTAACGCTAACCCTAACACTAACCCTAACCCTAACACTAACCCTAAACCTAATCCTAACCCTAACCCTAACCCCATCCCTAACACTAACCCTAACACTAACACAAACCCTATCCCTAACCGTAACCCTAAACCCTAACCCTAACACTAACCCTAACTCTAAAACCTAACCCTAACCCTAACCCTAAACCCTAATCCTAACCCTAACCGTAGCCTTGCCTTCCCAGCCATAGCCCCAGCACTAGTCCTAGGCCTAACCCTATGCTTAGACCTAAACCTACCCCTACCCTTAACCCTAACCCTAAACCCTAAACCCTAACCCCAAATCTAACCCTAACCCTACCCTTAACCCAACCCCTAACCCAAACCCTAATCCTAATTCCAACCTTACCATTACCCTTATCCCTACCCCTAACCCTAACCAAATCCTAACCCTAACCCTAACACCCCTAACCCTAACCCTAACCCTAACCCTAACCCTAACCCTAAACCTAAACCTAATCCTAACTCCAACCCCAACCCTAACCCTAACGATACCCTAACTGAAACCTAACTCTAACCCTAACCCTATTCTAAACATAACCCTAAACCGAAACATCTTCTAACTTAACCCTACCAGTAACGCTAACCCTAATCCTATCCCTAACCCCAACCCCAACCCTAAACCTAAACCTACCTTAAATGTAAACCTAACCCAAACCATAAACCTAACCACAACCCAAACACTAACCATAACCCTAACTCTAAAACCTAACCCAAACCCTAACCCTAACTCTAAAATCTAACCCTAACGTAACCCTAAACCCTACCCCTACCCTTAACCCTAACCCTAAACGATAAACCCTAATCCTAAAACTAACTCTAACCGTAACCCAACCCTAACCCTAACCCTAACCCTAACCCCAACCCATACACCTACTCTTACCCAAACCCCTACCCCTAACCCTAACCAAACCCTAACCCTAACTCAAACTCTAACCCTAACTTTATCCCTAAACTCTAAAACCTAAAACTAACCCTGACACTAACCCTAAACACTAACCCTAACCCTAACCCTATTCCAACCCTAACCCTAACCTTAATCCTAATCAAAACCCCTAACTCTACCCTTAACCCTAACCCTAACCCTATCCCTAAACCCTAAACCCTAATCCTAACCCTAATATTAACAACTAACCCCTATCCTAACCCTAACCGTAACCCCAAACCCTAACCCTAACCCTAACCCTAAACCCTAATCGTAACCATAACCCTAACCACTAATCCTACCCTAACCCATAACCCTAACCCTAACTCTTCTAAACCTAACCCTAAGCCTAACCCCTAACCCTAACCTAACCCCAACCTATACCTTACCCTTTCCTCTACCCATACCCCCAACCATAACACAACCCTAAGCCTAACCCTAACCCTATCGCTGACCCTTACCCCCACCCTAACACAAACCCTAACTCTAACACACTAACCCTAACCCTAACCCTAACCTAACCCTAACCCTAACCCTAACTAACCCTAACCCTAACCCTAACACTAACCCTAACCCTAACCCTAACCCCAAACCCTAACCCTAACCCTAACCCCTAACCCCTAAACCCTAACCCTAACCCTAACCTTAACCCCTAACTTAAACCCCAACCCTAACCTTAGCCCTAGTCGTAACTCTAACCCTAACCCTAACTTTAACCCTAACACCTATCCTAAGCCTAAACCATTTCCTTACCCTAACCCTAACCCAAAACCCTAACCCTAACCCCTAACCCTAATCCCTAACCCTAACCCTAACCCTGTTCCTAACCATAACCCTAACGCCTAACCCTATCCCTACCCTTAATTCTAACCCCAACCATAAGACTAAACACTAATCCTAACCCCATAACTTGCCCCTAGCCCTATCCATAGCCCTAGCACTAACCTTAGTCCTAACCCTATCCCTAGCCCCAACCATGACCCTAGCAATAACCCCAACCCCTAATCCTAACCTGAACCCCAACACCTAACCATAACCCTAACCCTAACACTAAACCCTGACCCTAACCCTAACCCTAACCCAACCCTAACCCTAACACTGTATCTAGTCCCAGACCTAACCCCTAGCCCTAGTCTTAACCCTAGCCCTAGCCCTTGCCCCAGACCTAGCACTAGCCTTAACTCTAACCCTAACCCTAACCCTAACACTAACAAACCTAACCCTAACCCTAACCACAACACCTGAACCTACCCCTAACCCTAAGCCTAACCCTAAACCAAACACTAACCCTATCCCTAAACCCTAAAACCTAACCCTAACCCTAACCAAAAACACTAACCATAACCCTCAACCAACAGTAACCTTAACCCTAACCTTAACACTAACCCCAACCCATACCCTTACCCCTACCCCTACACCTAACCCTATCCCTAACACTAACCCTAACCCCTAACCCTAACCCTAACCCCTAACTATAACCCTAACCCTAAAAGTAAACCCTATAACTAACCCTAACCCCAAAACTAGCTCTACCCATAACCCCAACCGTAACCCCAACCCTAAACCCACCAGTACCCTAACAGTAGCCCCAGCCATAGCCCCAGCCCCAGCACTAGCCCCAGCCCTAACCCTAACACTAGCCCTACCTTAACCCTAACCCTAACTATAATCCCTAAACCCTAACCCTAACCCTAACCCTATCCCTAACCCAAACCTAACCCTAACCCCAAAGCATAACCCTACCTCTACCCCTACCCCTAACATTAACCCCTAACCCTAACCCTAACCCTAACCCTAATCCCTGTACCCTAACCCTAACCCAAAACTAACCCTAACCCGAAACATAACCCCAAACCTTAACCCTAACACTAACCTAACACTAACCCCAAATCCCAAACACTAACCCTAACCCCAATACCCTAAACCTAACCCTAACCCTATTTTAACCCTAACCTTAAACCTAAACCTCTTATAATCCTAAACCTAACAGTAACGCTAATCCCAATACTAAACCTAACTCCAACCCCAAACCTAAACCTAAACCTACCCTAACCCTATCCCTAACCCTAACCCCAAACTTAAACCCTAACCCTAACCCTAGCACTAGCCCCAGCCCCAAAAGTATCCCTAACACTAAACCTAACCCCAACTCTAGCCCCAACACTAAACACCAACCCTAACCCTAACCCCAAACCTAACCCTAATCCTAACCCTAGCTCTAAACCCCAACCTAACTCCCAACGTAGCCCCAGCAATACACCCAGACCCAGCACCAGCCCCAGCTCTACCCCAGCCCCAGCCCCAACCCTAACCCTAAACCCCAACCCCAACCCCAACCTAACCCTAACCCCAAATCCTAAACCCTAATCCCAACCCTAATATCCCAACACCAACCCCAAACCTATTCTAACCCTAACCCCAACCCCAAACCTCTTCTAACCCTAACCCCAACAGTAACAGTAACCCTAACCCTAACCTCAACCCTAGCTCCAGACCTAGCCCTGTATCTAGAACTAACCCTATCCCTAACCCTAACCCTAACCCTAAACCTGCCCTAAACCCTAACCATAACCCTAACACAACCGTAAGCCTAACCCCTAACCCACACATATCTTTAACCCTACCCCTACCCCTATCCCTAACCCTAATCTAACCCCTAAACCTACAATTAACCCTAACCCCTAACCCTAACTCAAACCCTAACCCTAACCTTAAACCCTAACCCTAACCCTAATGCTAAACCCTAACCCTAACCCTAACCCTAAAACCAAGTCGTCTAACCCTAACCCTAACCCTACCCCTAACTCCTATAACCCTAACCCTAACACTAACCCCTGCCCCTAAGCAGACCACTACCCCTAACCCGAACCCTATTCCTAAACCCCAAACCATAACCCTAACCCTAAACCTAACACTAAACACTAACTCTTACCTTAATCCTAACCCAACCCTAACACTAACCGTAACCTTAACACTAACCACAACCCCTAAACCTAACCCTAACCCTAGCTCTAACAATATTCTAACCCTGAACCTAAACCCAACCCACTTCTAACACTAAACCTAAAAGTAACACTAACCCTAACCCCAAAACTAACCCAAACGCCAACCCTACCCTAACCCTACCCTAACCCTAACACTAACTCTAAACCCTAATCATAACCCCTAATCTAAAACCCTAACACTAATCCTAACTTTAGCCGGAGCCCCAGCCCCAGCCCCAGCAGTAGCCCTATCCCTAAAACTATCCTTAGCCCCAAACCTAACCCCAACCCTAATCCTATCCAAAACCCTAAACCCGAACCCTACCCTAACCCTAACCCTAACCCTAGCCCTATTCCTAACTCTAACCCTAATCCTAAATTTAACCCTAACATCTATCCTAAGCCCAAACACTTTCCCCTAACCCTAACCCTAAGCCTAACACTAAACACCAACACTAACCGTAACCCTAACCCTACCCTAACCCTAACCCTAACCATAGACCAAGTCCCAACTCTATTCCTAATCCTAACTTTAACCCTAACACCTAGTCTAAGCCTCAAACCCTTTGCCTAACCCTAACCCTAAACCCCAAACCCCAACCCTATCCCTAACTCTAACACTAAACACCAACCCTCACTGTAACCCTAACCCTACCTTAACCCTAACCCTAGTCGTAACTCTAACCCTAACACTAACTTTAACCCTAACACCTATCCAAAGCCCAAACACTTTCCCCTAACCCCTAACCCTAAACCCTAACCCTAACCCTAACTGTAATCCCTAACCCCAACCCTAACCCTAACCCCTATCCCTATCCCTACCCTAAACTCTAACCCCAACTATAACACCAAACACTAACCCCTATCCCTATCCCTAGCCCTATCCTTAGCCCCCAGCCCTAGTCCTAAACCTATCCCTAGCCCAAGCATAACCCTAACATTAACCCTAAACCCTAACCCTAACCCTAGCCCCTAACCATAACTCTAACCCTACCCTATACCTTAACCCTAACTCTAACTCTAACCCTGAACCCTAAACCGTAACGATAACCCTATGCCTAATCCCAACCCTAACCCTAACCCAAACCCTAACCCTAACCCTAAACACAACCCCTAATCCTATCCCTCCCCTTAAACCTAACCCTAACCCCAACCCTTACCATATCCCTAAACCCTAAACACTTACCCTAACACTAAACACTAACCCTAACACTAACCCTAACCAAACCCTAACCCTAACCATAACCCTAACACTAACCACAACCCCTAACCCTATGCCTTCCTCTACCCCTAACCCTAACCCTAGCCTTAGCCCAAGCCCCAGCCCCTAACAATATCCCTAGCCCTAGCCCCAAACCTAGCCCCAGCCCCAGCCCCAACCCTAACCCTAACCCAACCCTAACCCTAACCCTAACCCCAACACTAAACCCTGAACACTAAACCTAACACTTACCCTAAACTCTAACCCTAACAAACACTTACCGAAAACTCTAACCCTAACAAACACTATCCCAACCCAAACACTAACCCTAAACCTAACCACAACCCCTAAACCTATCCCTAAACTTAAGCCTAACCCTAAACCAAACACTAACCCTATCCCCAAACCCTAAACCCTAACCCTAACCCTAACCAAAAACACTAACCATAAACCTCTACCAACAGTAACCTTAACCCTAATCTTACCAATAACCCCAACCCATACCCCTACTCCTACACCTACACCTAACCCTATCCCTAACCCTAACCCTAACCCTATCCCTAGTCCTAACTCTAACCCTAATCCTAACTTTAACCCTAACACCTATCCTAAGCCTAAACCCTTTCCCTAACCCCAACCTTAACACAACCCTAACCCTAACACTAAACCTAGTCCTAGACCTATCCTTAGCCCTAGTCTAAAACCTACCCCTAGACTTAGCCCTAACCCTAGCACTATCCCTTACCCTAACCCTAAACCCTAAACCTAACAGTTATCCTTAACCCCAACCGTAACCCCAACCGTAACTCTAACCCCAACCATAACCCTTGCCCCAACTCGTTTAACCCCAACCCCTAACCCTAAACCTACCACTACCCCTAACACTAACCCATCCCTAACTCTAACTCTAACCCACACCAAACCACAACCCCTAAACCTACCGCTAACCCTAACTCTCACCCTAACCTTAACCCTATCCCTAAGCCCTAAACCATAACCCTAACCCTAACACTAACACTAAACATTAACCCTAGCCCTAACCCTAACCCAAACCTAACCCTAACTCTAACCTTAACACTAACCACAACCCCCACACCTACCCCTAACCCTAGCCCCAAACTTAACAATAACCCTAGCCCCAGCCCCAACCCCTAGCCCTAGTCCCACCCCTAGACCCAGCCCCAGCCCCAAACGTAGCCCTACCCCTACCCCCAACCGTAACCATAACCCCAAATCCCAACCCATACCCCAACACTAGCCCCAGCCGTAGCCCCAGCCCTAGCACTAACCCTAGCCCTAGCCCTACCTTAAACCTAACCCTAACCCCACTTCTTAAACCCCAACACTAACCCTAACCCTATCCCTTACCCAAACCTAACCCTAACCCCAAACCATAACCCTATCTCATCCCCTACCCATAACCCTAACCCTGACCCTAACCCTAACCCTAACCCAACCCTAACCCCAAATATAACCCCAAACCCTAACCCTAATACTAACCTAAAACTAATCCTAAATCCCAAACACTAACCGTAACCCTAATACCCCAAACCTAACCCTAACCCTATTCTAACCCAACCCCAAACCTAAACCTCTTATAACCCCAAACCTAACAGTAAGGCTAACCCCAAAACTAAACCCAACCCCAACCCCAAACCTAACCCTAAACCTACCCTAACTGTAACCCCAACCTTAAACCCCAACCCCAACCCTAGCACTAGCCCAAGCCCCAAAATTATCCCTAGCCCCAAACCTAACCCTAATCCTAACCTTAACCTTAACCCTAACCCTATCCCTAGCCCGAACCTCAACCCTAGCACTAGCACTAGCCCCAGCCCCAAAACTATCCCTAGTCCTAAACCTAACACTAACCCTAACCCTAAACCCTAAACCATATCCCTAACCCTAACCCCAACGCTAACCCAACCATAAACTTAACTCTTATTCTAACCCCATCCCAGAACCCTACCCCAACCAATACCCCTAACCCTAACCACTAACCCTAACCCTAACCCTAACCCTAACCTAACAATAACCCTAACCATAAACCCTAATTCTAACCCTAACCCTAACTCTAAAACCTAACCCTAACCCTAAACCCAACCCTACCCTTAACCCTAACCCTAAACGCTAAACCCTAACAGTAAAACTAACCCTAACTGTAACCCAACCCTAACCCTAACCCTAACCCCAAACCCATACCCCTACCCTCACCTCTACACCTACCCCTAACCCTAACCAAACCCTAACCCTAACCCTACCGCTAACCCTAAGACTAACCCTAACACTAACCCTAACCGTATCCCTTACCCTAACTCTATCACTAAACCCTAAACACTAACACGAACCCTAACGCTAAACACTAACCCTAACCCAAATCCTTACACAACCCTAAACCTAACCATAACCCTAACACTAACTCATTCCCTTCCCCCTACCCCAAACCCTAACCGTAATCTCTAAACTAAACCAAACCCCTAACCCTAACCCCTAACCCTAACACAAGCCTTAACCCTAACCCCAAACCCCAACCCAAACACTAACCCTAACCGTACTTAAACCCTAACCCTAACTGTAACCATAACCCTATCCCTAACCCTACCCCTAACCATACCCCTAACCCTAAAACTAACCCAACCCTAACCCTAACCCTATATCCTAAACCCTAACCTTAACCTTAATACCCCAACCCTAACACTAACTCAAACACTAAACCTAACCCTAACCTAAACCTCTTCTAACCCTAACCCTAACAGTAACGCTAAACCTAACCCTAACCCCAACTGCAACCTGAACCCGAACCCTAAATTCTAATCTTAACCCTAACCTAACATTAACCCTAACGCTAACCCTAACCCTAACCCTAAACCCTAAACACTAACCCTTACCCTATCCCTATCCCAACCTTAACGCTAACCCCAAACTTAACCCCCAACCCATACCCCTTCTTCTATCCCTACCCCTACCCCTACCAGTAACCCTAACTCCAAACCCTAACCCTAAACCCAACCCCCAACGATAGGCCTAACCCTAAACCTAAACCTCTTCTTACCCTAACCCTAACAGTACACTAACTCTTAACCTAACCCCAACCCCAACCCTAACCCTAAACCTAACCCCCACCCCAATCCCAACCCTAATCCTAAACATACCATAACCCCAAACGTAAACCTAACCCTAACGCTAACCTCAACCCTAACCCTAACACTAACACTAACACTAACCCCTAACGCTAACCCTAACCCTAAAGCCTAAACCTAACACTAACCATAACCCCAAAATCCACACCCTAACCTTAACCCTAACCCTAACCCTACCCTAACCCTAAACTTAACCCTAAACCTAAAATTAATCCTAACCCTAACCCTAACCCTAAACCCTAAACCCTAACCCTATCCCTAACCCAACCCTAAACCTAACCCTAACCCTAACCCCAAGCCATACTCCTTCCCTTATCCCTACCTGTAACCCTAAACCCAAACCCTAAGCCTAACCCTAGCCCTAGCCCTACCCCCTACCCCAATACTAACCCTAACCCAACCCTAACTCTAACCCTAACCTTAGCCCCAACCCTACCCTAACCCTAACACTAACCTAATCCTAACCCTAAATCCCAAACGCCAACCGCAACCATAATACCCTAAACCTAACCCTAACCTTATTCTAACCCTAATCCCAAACCTAAACCTCTTCTAACCCTAGCCCAAACAGTAAGGCTAACCATAACCCTAACCCCAACCCAAACCCCAACTCTAACTCTAACCCTAAAATTAACTTAACCCTAACCCTATTCTAACCCTAAACCTAAATCTAAACTTCGTCTAACCCTAACCCTAACAGTAACACTAATCCTAACCCTAACCCCAACCCCAACCCCAACACTAACCCTAAACATACCCTAACCCTAAACCTATTCCTAACCCTAATCCCAACCCCAACCCTAACCCTAACCCTAACACTAACACTAACCCTAACCCCAAATCTAACACTAACCTTAACCCCAACCCCAACCCTAACCTGTAAAGTTAAACCTAACCCTAAAGCCTAACGCTAACACTAACCCCAACCATAAACCCTACACCCTAACCCTAATCCTACCCTAACCCTACCCTAACCCTAAATCCTAAACCTAATCCTAACCCTAACCCTAAACCCTAACCCTAACACTAACCTTAACCCTAAACTCTACACCCTAACCCTAACCCTAACCCTAATCCAACCATAACCTTAACCCCTAACACTAACCAGAAATCCTAACCCTACCTCTACCCATACCCCTAACCCTAACCCTAAACTTAACCCTAACCTTAGCCCTAGCACTATCCCTAGCTCTAACCCTATCCCTAGCCCTAATCCTAACCCTAACCCTAACCATAAAGCCTAAACCCCAACCTTAACCCCTGACCCTAAACCAACCCTAACCCTAACTCAAACCATAACCCCTAGCCATACCGCTTTTCCGTCCCCTACCCTTACCCCTACACATAACCCTAACCCCTAACCCTAACCCTAACCCTAGCCCTAAACATAACCCTAACCTTAAGCCTAAACCCCAAAACATAACACTAACGCTAACCCTAACCCTGACCCTAACCCCAAATCCTAAATGTAAACCCAACCTAACCCTAAATACTAACCCTAACCCTAACCTTAGCACTAGCCGTAGCCCTAGCCCTACCAATAGCCCATACCCTATCCCTAGCCCTAGCCCCAACCCTATCTCTAACCCTAACCCTAACCCTAACACTACACCCTAACCTTACCCCTACCCCTTACTCTACCCGTAACCCTAACTCTAACACAACCCTAACCCTAACCATAGCCTTAACCCTATCCCTAAACCCTAAACCCTAACCCTAACCCTAACTCTAAACACTAACCCTAACACTAATGCTAACACAACCCTAACCCTAAAGCTAACAGTAACCGTAACCACCAATACTAACGCTAACCCAAATACTAACCCTTACATTAACCCTAACCCTAAACCGTAAACTCTACCCCTAACACTAACCCTAAACAAACCCTAACCCTAACCCCAATGCTATCCCTAAACCCTTATCCCAAACCTAACCCTAATCCTAAACACTAACCTTAACTCTAATGCTAACACAAACCTACACCTACCCCACCCTAACACTAACCACAACACTTAACCCTAACCCTAAACCCTAACCCTAACTATAACCCTAACCCCTAGCCCAAGCCTTAGCACTAACCCTAGCCCTAGCCCCAACCCTAACCCCAAACACTAAACCCCAACCCTAACCCTAAACCTAACCCAACCCTAACCCTATATCCTAAACCCTAACCCTAACTTTAATACCCAAAACCTAACCCTAACCCCTGACCCTAACCCCAAACCCTAACCCTAACCCTAACCCTAACCGAAACTTCTTCTAACCCTAATAGTAACGATAAACCTAACCCTAACCCTAACCCCAACTGCAACCCTAATCTCAACCCTAAACCCTAATCCTAACCCTAACCTAACATTAACCCTAAATCCTAAACCCCAACGGTAACCTTAATACCATAAACCTAACCCTAATCCTATTTTAACCCCAATCCCAAACCTAAACCTCTCCTAACCCTAACCTAAGTGTAACGTTAACCCTAACCCTAACCCTAACCCCAACCCCACCACAACCCTAACCCTACCCTAAGCCCAAATCTAACCCTAAACCTAAACCTAACCCCAACCCCTAACCATACCACTAACACTAACACTAAACCTAACCCTAACCATAAACCCTAACCCTAAACCTAACGCTCACCCTAACCCCTAATGCTAACCCTAACCCTAAACCCTAAACCTATCCCTAACCCTAAACTCTACACCCTAACCCTAAACCTAACCCTAACCCCAACCGTAAACCCTAACGCTAACACTAACCCTAACCCTAACCAAAACCCCTAACTCTACCCCTAAA
Organism: Nanger dama; assembly: GCA_917880005.1. Classification (NCBI taxonomy): domain Eukaryota; kingdom Metazoa; phylum Chordata; class Mammalia; order Artiodactyla; family Bovidae; genus Nanger; species Nanger dama. The sequence goes on along the minus strand of CAKJTW010000404.1, from coordinate 14,790 downwards.
CGTAACCCCAATCCCAACCTCAACCCTAAATCTAACCTAACTCCAACCTAACCCTAACCCTAACCCTAACCCTAACCACAATCCCTAAACTTAATCCTAACCACAACACCAACCCTAACCCTAACCCTAACCCTAACCTTAACCGTAACCCCAACCCTAATCCTAACCCTAACCCTAACCCCAACCCCAACCCCAACCTAACACTAACCCTAACCCTAACACCAACCCCAACCCTTAACCTAACCCTAACGCGAACCACAACCCTAAACCTAACCTTAACCCTAACCGTAACCCTAACACCTAACGCTAACCCTAACCCTAAACACGAAACTTAAACCTAACCCTAACCCAACCCAAACCCTAAACCCCACACCCCAACCGTAACCCTAACCCTAATCTAAACCTAACCCTAAAAACAAGCCCTAATACTACCCCTATCCCTAACCCTAACCGTAAACCTAAACCTAACCCTAACCCTAACCCCAACCCCAACCCTAACCCTAACCCTACCCTACCTCTAAACTTAACACTAACCCTAACCCCAAACCTAACCCCAAACCTAACCACCAACCCCAACCCTAACCCTAACCCTACCCTAACCCCAAACTTAACACTAACCCTAACCCTAGCCCCTACCCAGTGCTAACCTATCCCTAACTCTAACTCATTCCCTACTCCTACCTCTAACACTAACCCCAACACTAACCCCAAAGCCTAACCCTTAACGTAACCCCAACCGTAACCCCTAACCCTAACACTAACCTTAATCCTAACCCTAACCCTAACCCCTAACGCTAACCCCAACCCAAAAGCCTAACCCTAATACTAACGCTAACCCTAAACTCTACACCCTAACACTAACCCTAACCCTAACTCTAACCATACCGTAACCCTAAACTTAACCCTAAACCTAACACTAATCCTAACCTTAACCCTAACCCTAACCAATAAAGCTAACCCTAACCCTAAAGCCTAACCCTAGCCCTAAACCCTAAACCCTAAACCCTAACCCTAACCCTAACCTAACCCTAACCCTAACTGTAACCCCTAGCCATACCCCTTCCCCTATCCCTACCCGTAACCCTCACCCCAAACCCCAAACCTAGCCCCTAGCCCTGAACCCTATCCCTAGACCTAACCATACTCCAATACTAACCCTAACCCTAACCCAACCCTAACTCTGACCGTAACCTTAGCCCCAACCATATGCTAACCCTAACCCTAACCAAACCCTAACCCTAAATCCCAAACGCTAACCACAACCCTAATCCCCAAACCTAACCCTAACCCTATTCTAACCCTAACGCTATTCTATCCCTAACCCTAAACCTAAACCTCTTCTAACCCTAACCCTAACAGTAAAGCTAACCATAACCCTAACCCTAACCCCAACCCCAACTCTAACCCTAACCCTACCCTAAACTTAACCCTAACCATATTCTAACCCTAACCCTAAATCTAAACTTCTTCTAACCCTAACCCTAACAGTAACACTAACCCTAACCCCTAACCCCAACCCCAATCCCAATCCTAACCCTAAACATATCCTAACCCTAAACCAAACCCTAACCCTAACTCTAACCCCAAGCCTAACCCTAACACTAACACTACCACTAACCCCTAACCCTAACCCCAAATCTAACACTTAACTTAACCCTAACCCTAACCTCTAAAGATAACCCTAACCCTAACACTAACCCTAATCATAAACTCTACACCCTAAACCTAACCCTAACCTTACCCTTACCCTCACCCCTAAACCTAACCCTAACCGTAACCCAATACCCTAACCCTAACACTAACCTTAACGCTAAACTCTACACCCTAACCCTAAGCCTAACCCTAATCCAACCATAACCCTAACCCCTAACCAGAAGTCGTAACCCTACCCCTACTCCTAACCCTAACCATAACCCTAAACATAACCCCTAACCTTAGCCCAAGCACTATCCCTAGGTCTAACCCTATTCCTATCCAGAACCCTAATCCTAACCCTAACCCTAAACCCTAAACCGTAACCTTAACCCTACCCTAACCCAGCCCTAACCCTAACTCCAAATCATGGCCCCTAGCCATATCGAATCCCCTTCCCCTACCCCCTACCCCTACATATAACCCTATCCCCTAACCCTAACGCTAACCCTAGACCTAACCCTATCCCTAGCCCCAAACCTAACCCTAAACATAACCCCAACCATAAGCCTAAACCCTAAACCATAACACTAACGCTAACTCTAACCCCAACCCTAAATCCTAAATCTAAACCTAACCCTAACCCCAAACACTAACTCTAATCCTAACCTTAGCACTAGCTGTAACTGTAGCCCCAGCACTAGCCCTTACCCTATCCCTAGCACTAGCCCTAACCCTAACCTTAAACCCTACATCTAACCCTAACACTAAACCCTATACCCTAACCTTAACCCTAACCCAAACGCTAACCCAACCCTATCCGTAACCCTAACACTCACCTTCACCCAACCGCACCTCTACCCCTTACCCTACCCGTAACCCTAACCCTAACACAACCCTAGTCCTAACCATAAACCTGACCCTATCCCTAAACCCTAAACCTAACCCTAACTCTCAACACTTACCCTAACCCTAATGCTAACACAACCCTTACCCTAACGCTAACCCTCACCGTAACCACCAATACTAACACTATCCCTAATCCTAACCCTAAACCCTAACCCTAACGCTATTATAAACCTAACCCTAAACCTAAACCTCTTCTAACCCTAATCTAAACAGTAATGCTAACCCTAAACCTAACTATAACCCCAACCACAACCCTAACCTTAACCCAACACTAACTATAACCCTAACACTAACCCTAAACCTAAACTCTATCCCTCACCCTAACACTAACCCTAATCCCTAACCTTAACCCCTAACCGTAACCCCAACCATAACCGTAACCCTAACCCCAAACCCTAACTCCTAACGCTAAGAGTAACCCTAACCCTAACACTAATCCTAATCGTAACCCCAAACTCTAACAGTAACCCTCACCCTAAAAGCTAACCCCAAACCTAACCCTGCCCTAACCCTAACCCTAACGCTAACCCTAAACCCTAAAAACCTAACCTTAACCCTAACCCCAGCACTAGCACTAGCCCTTGCCCTAACCCCTAACCCTAACGCTAACCTTAACCCTAACACTAACTCTAACCCTAACCCCAACCCAAACCCTAAACCGTATACCCAAACCTTAACCCCTAACCCAACCCTATCGCTAACCCTAAACCTAACCCTAAACCCTAAACCCTAACCCTAAACCTAACCTTAATCCTAAAACCCTAAGCCTAACCCCAAAACTAACCCCAACCCATACCCCTAATCTTACCCCTACCCCTAAACATAACCCAACCCTAACACTAATCCTAACCCTAACACTGAGCCTAAACCTAACCATAACCCTAACGCTAACCCTAACCTCAAACCTAACACTAACCCTAACACTAACTCTAACCCTAACCCTAAACCCCAACACTAACCCTAACCCTAAACACTAACCCTAACCCTAACACTAACACTAAACCTAACCCTAAACCTTAACCCTAACCCTAAACCCTAACTGTAACCCCAACCACAACCCCTAAACCAACCCCTAAACCTAACCCTACCCTAACACTATCCCTAACCCTAAACCTAAACTAACCCCAACCCTAACCCTAAACCCCAAACACTTACCCTAACCCTAACCCTAACCCAATGCTAACCTAACCCAAACTCCAACCCATAACCCTACCCCCTAACCCTACCACTAACCTCTAACCCTAACCATAACCCTAACCCTAAACCCCAAACCTAACCCTAACCTATCCGTAAACCTAAACTCTACACACTTTCCCTAAACCTAACCCTAAACCCTACACCCTAACCCTAACACTAACCTAACTTTAAAACTAACCACAACCTCTTACCCTACCCCTAAACCTAACCTAAACCCTAAATCCCAAACCTAACCCTAACCCTGTGAATAAACATAAACCCTACACCCTTTCCCTAAACCTAACCCCTAAACCCCACACCCTAACCCTAACACTAACCTAACTTTAAAACTAACCACAACCTCTTACCCTACCCCTAAACCTAACCCTAACCCTAACCATAAACCCTAAACCCTAACCCTAAACCTAACCCTAACCCTAACCAACACTAAACCTAACCCTAAACCTAACCCCAACCCATACCCCTAACCTTACCCTTACCCCTAGCCCTAAACGTAACCCAACACTAACACTAACCCTAACTCTAACACTAACACTAAGCCTAAACATAACCCTAACCCTAATGCTAACCCTAACCCCAACCCTAACACTAACTCTAACCGTAACCCTAACCCTTACCCTAAACCCCAACCCTAACCCTAACCCTAAACCCTAACCCTAACCCTAACCCAAACCCTAACCCTAACCCTAACTGTAACCCCTACCCTAAACCCCAACCCTAACCCCAACCGTAAACCCTAACCCTAACCCTAAATCCTATGTCTAACCCTAACCACAATCCCTAAAGCTACACCGAAACCTAACCCTAACCCTAACACTATCCCTAACCCTAAAATTAACCTAACCCTAAGACTAAACCCTAAACCCTAACCCTAACCCTAACCCTAACCCTAACACAATGCTAACCCTAACCCTAACTCCATCCCATACCCCAAACCCTACCCCTACCCCTAACCCCTAACCCTAACGCTAACCCTAACCCCTAACCCAAACACTAACCCTAACCCTAACCCTAAACGCTAACCCTAACCCTAACCCTAACCTAACGCTAACCCTAACCCTAACCTAACACTCACCCTAATACCCTAACCCAACCCTAACACTATTCTAACGCTAACACTAAACCTAAACCTCTTCTAACCCTAAACTTAAGAGTAACAATAACCCTAACCCCAACCCTAACTGCAACCCCAACCCTAACCCTAACACTACCCTAACCATAAACCTAACTATAACCCTAACCCTGAACCCCAACCCTTACACTAACCCCTAGCCATAGTCCTAGCACTAGCACTAACTGTAACCCTAACCCTCTCCCTAGCCCTAAACCTAACCCTAACCCTATTTCTAAACCCTGAACCCAACCCTAACCCTAAGACTAACCCAAATCCCAACACATACCCCTATCCCTAACCCTAACCCCTAACCCTCACCCTGACACAAAGCCTAACCATAAACCCTAACCCTAACCCTAACCCTAAACCTTAAACCTTAACCCTAACCCTAACCCAACCCTAAACCTAACCGTAACCCTAACCCTATTCTAACCATAACCCTAAACCTAAACCTCTTCTAACCCTAACCCTAACAGTAATGCTAACCCTAATCCTATCCCTAACCCCAACCCCAACACTAAAACTAAACCTACCGTAACCCCAAATCTAACCCCTAACCCTAAACGTAAACCCAACCCTAAACCTAACTCTAACACTAACCCTAACGCTAACCCTAAAACCTAACCCCAAACCTAACCGTAACCCCAACCAACCCTAAACCTAACCCCAAACCTAACCCCAACCCATACCCCTATCCTTACCACTACCACTACCCCTAACCGTAACCCAACACTAACACTAACCCTAACCCTAACCCTAACACTAAGCCTACTAACCCTAACACTAACGCTAACCCTAACCTCAACCCTAACATTAACTCTAACACTAACTCTAATCCCAACCCTAACCTTAACCCTAACACTAACCCCTAACCCTAACCCTAAACCCTAACCCCAACCTTAACCCTAACCCTAACCCCTAATGCTAACCCTAACACTAAACCCCAACCCTAACATTATCCCTAAACCTAAACCTAAACCCTAAAAACTAAACCCAACCCAAATCCAAACCTAACCCTAACCACAAGCCTTAACCCTAACCCTAAACCCTAACCGTATACCTAACACCAACCCCAATCCTAACCCCTAGCAATACCCTAACCCTATACTTAACCCCACACCTAACGATAAACCCAACCCCTAGAGCTAGCACTAGCCCTGGCACTAACCCTATCCCTAGCCCTAACCCTAACCCTAACCCTAAACCTAAACCTTCTAACCCTAACCCTAACAGTAACGCTAACCTTAACCCTAATCCCAACCCCAACCCTAACCCTAACCCTACCCTAACCCTAACCCTATCCCTAAACCTAACAGTAACGCTAACCCCAACCGTAACCCCTAGCCCCAACCCTAACCCTAACCCCAAACCCAACCGAATCCCCTAACCCTAATACAAACCTTACCAACCCTAACCATAAATCCTAAACCTAACCCTAACCCTAACCCTAAACTCTAACCCTAACCCTAACCCCCAAAACTTATGCTAACCCTAACTGTAACCCCCACCCAAACCCTAAACCTAACACTAGCCATACCCCCAACCGCAACCGTAACCCTAACCCTAACCCTACCCTTAAACCTAACACTAACTTGTCCAACCCAAACCCTACCCCTACCCCTACCCGTATCACTACTCCTACCCCTGACCCAACCCTAACCTTAAACCTAACCCTAACACTAACCATAACCGAAACCCCTAATCCTAGCCCTAACTTAAAACTTACCCTAACTATAACCCTATCCCTAAACCCTAAACCCTAATGCTAACCCTACACACTAACCACAACCATAACCCTAACACAGCCTTTACCCTAACCCTAACCCTAACACGAACCACAACCCCTAACCCAAACCTTAACCCTAACCCCAAACACTAATCCTAACCATAAACCTAGCCTAAGGCCCCCTAGCCCCAACCCTAACCCCTAAACCCTAAACCCTAACCCCCAACCCTAAACCTAACCCAACCCTAACCCTAACCCTAACCCAACCCTAACCCTAACCTAACCCCAACACTAACACCCCCCTAACCCTAACCCTAAACCTAAAACTAACCCTAACCCCAACCCCAACCCCTTCCCCTACCCCTAATCCTAACCCTAACTTAACCCTAACCTTAACCCTAACCCTAACCCTAATCCTTACCCCAACCCAATCCTAACACTAACCCTACCCCTACCCCTACCCCTAACCCAAACCCTAACCCTAACCTTGAACCAAACATCTTTAAGCCTAACCCCTAGCGTAACGCTAACCCAAACCCTAACCCCAACCCCAAGCCTAACCATAACCTTACTTTAACCCTAACCCTAATGTTAACCCTATTCTAACCGTAACCCTAAACCCTAAACCTTTTCTAACCCTACCCCTAACAGTAACACTAACCCTAATCCTATCCCTAAACCCAACCCCAACACTAAACTTAAACCTATCCTA
>CAKJTW010000404.1:0-2500 GCA_917880005.1 Nanger dama | reverse complement strand
CTAACCCCTAACCTACCCTGCCCCTAACCACTAACACTAACCCTAACCCCAACCCTAACACTAACCCCAGCCCTAGCTATAACCCTAAACCTAACCCTAACCTAACCTAAACCTAACCCTAAACCCTAAACCCAAACCCTAACCTAACCCAAACCTAACCCTAAACCTAACCCAACCCCAAGCCATACACCAAAACCCCAACCCTACCCCTAACCCCAACCCATAAACCTAACCCTAACCTAACCCTAACCCTAACCCCTAACCTACCCTAACCCTAACCCTAACCCTAACCCTAACCCCTAACCCTAACACTAACCCTAACCCTAACCCCAAACCTACACTAACCCTAACTCCTAACCTAAGGCTAACCCTAACCTAAACGCTAACCCTAACCTGCCTAACCCTAACCCTGACCCAAAATTAACCCTAACCCTAACCCTAACCCTAAACCCTAACCCTAACCCTAACCCTAACCTAAAACTAGCCTAACCCTAACCTAACTACTGTAAGCCCTATACCTGTCCCTGGCCCTGGCCCCAGCCCTATCTCACCTAACCTAACACTGCATTCACACCTAATCTTACCCCTACCCTTACCTACCTGTGGCCTAACCTAACTACAGCCTAGCCCCACTGCCCACCAGCCTTAACCTGTCCTAGAGCCTAGGCCTAGCCTAACCTAACTCTAAGCACTAGCCCCTATACTTGCTAACGCTAACACGGCCCTAACCCTAAGGCTAACAGTGACCGTGACCACCAATGCTAACTGCTAGCTCCAGATCTTGGCCTAACCATTAACCCTAGCCTAAGCCATGAACTCTGCCTAACACTGACCTAAACCAGAGCCTAACACTAACCCCAATGCTATCCCTAGGCCCCTATGCAGGCCTAGCCTAATCCTCAAACCACTCACCCTTAGCCTAATGCTGACACGAGCCTGCCCCTACCCCACCCTGAAACTAACCACAGCCTGACACTTAGCCTAACGCTAGAGCCCTAGCCTAGCTTGCTAGCCTTGCAACCTAGAAGCTCTACAGCCCTAACCTAGCCCTAACCTAAATCCCCAGCATGGTAACCTTGGCCATAACTTGCTAACCAGAAGTCACAAACCTCGCCTCTGCCCATGCCCTAACCTAACCTAGAAGCTTAACCTAACCTGTGGCCCTGGCACTTATCCCGCAGGCTCTAACCCAGCTATCCCTGGCCTAATCCCTAGCCTAACACCCAACCAGCCCTAACCCTACAGGCATAAATTCCCTAGCTGTAGCCTTAATAACCTAAACCTAACCTAGCCCTGACCTATTCTCTCCCTAACCCCTAGGCCCAGAGCCTCCTCAGAAACCCCTAGCCCTGGCAGTGCGCATGGCCCTAAGCCACTAGCCTAAACCCTGCCCACTAACCATGCCCATGACCTATGAAGCCTGCCCCCAGAGTTAGCCCCTATTTACCTGCCATATCCAAAGGCCTAACCTTGGCCCACTAATGCCTAAGCCTAGCCTAACCCAGGCACTGGCTTAACCTTGGCCCATGGCTTCTACAGGCCTCTTCTATCATACCTAGCCTAGCAGTGGCGTTAGGCCTAGCCCTGTCCCTAGCCCCAGCTTGCAGCCTTAGCTCGGATCCCATAGAGGCGGCGGCCCTAGTCACTAGCCTGACACAACACATTGGCCTGACAACATGGGCCCTGGCCCTAGGCCTGAGGCCCCTGGCCCTTGGCCTGTCCGCTTGGCCCAAAGCCTGGCATGGCGCTGAGGCCTGGCCCCAGAGCCCTGCCGCCACTGCCCTGCCCCTGCACCACGTGAAGCCCTGACATGGCAACTGTGCCTCGGCCTGGCCCTGGCATTGGACCTAGGCCTAGGCCTGGGCACTCTTCTTACCCCTAGCCTGACTTGGTGACATGGCCTAGGCCTAAGCCTTTGACCCCAGGCCTGACTATTTGACCCTAGCTGGCTGACTGACCTGGCCTAGGCATGCCCTGACTCTCGGCCTAGCCTGGCACTAACATGGCCAGGGACCCCAATGCAACTGACTTGCTAGAGCACTAGCCTGGCACTAACACTACTAGATCTGGCACTAGCCTTAGTCCTGACCTAACTATTTAACGCCAACCTAACCTGTACTGGCAGGCCCTAACCTTAATGCTAAACAACCTACGGCTCTGCACCGCTGACCCATAACCCTGGCTAACTCTAACCCTACCGTAACCCTAGAAAGCTTAACCCTACGACCTAGCACTAGTCTAGCACAACCCTTAGCCCTAACCAATGCAAAGCCCCAACCTAATCCTAAGGCCTAACCCCTGGCCCTAGGCCTAAGCCCTAGCCCTGACTTGGTGACCTCAGCCTGGCACTAACTGTAACCGCCCGAGGCCATGCTGCCCCTTCCCTATCCATGCCCAGTAGCCCTCACACGAGCCTAGGCCTGGCCCTGGCCCTGACCCTGTCCTGGACCTAGGCATGCTCAGCTTCCAGTACCCCAGCCTAACCCCTAACCCAGCCTAA
>CAKJTW010000403.1:47500-78955 GCA_917880005.1 Nanger dama | reverse complement strand
CCTAAACCTAAGGTAATGCTAACCCCTAATCCTAACCTAAACCAACCCCAACCCCAACCCCAGCCTAACCTAACCGTACCTAACCTAACCCTACCCCTAACCTTATTCTAACCTAACCCTAAACCAAAACCTCTTAGAACCCTAACCCTAACCGTACTCTAACCTAACCCTATTCCTAATCCTATGCCTAAACCCAAAGCCTCTTCTAAGCCCCCATACCAGTAAAAATAACCATAATCCTAACCTAACCTAACACCTAACCTTACCCATGCCCCTACCCTAACCTAACTCTAACCTAACCCTAACCCTAATGCTAACTGTAACACTAACCATTACCCTAAATCTAACCTAACCTAACCCAAACCCAGAGCCAATACTAACTACCACTAAACCTACCATTAACCTAACACCTAAACTAACCTGGACACTCTTCCTAAGCCTAATCCTAAAACCTAACCTAACCTAACCCACCCTACCCTACCCCTAACCCTTCCCTAACCTAACCTAGCCCTAACCTAACACTAACCTATTCTAACCCTAACCCTAAACCAAAACCTCTTCTGCCTAACCTAAGCCTATGCCCTAACCCTAACCTAATCCTATCCCTGCCCCCAGAGCCCTAACCCTAACCCTAACTCTCAACCCCCTAACCCTTACCCTAACCTAACTCTACACTGGCACTAGCCCTAACCCTAGCCTAACCCTGTCTAACCTAATTCTATTCCATAACCCTAACCCTAAAACCCTAAGCCTAACCTGGCCTAACCTTGCCTAACCCACCCTAACCTAACCCTAACTAATCCTAACCCAACCCTAACCTAATAGAACCCTAACCTAACCTAGCCTAACACTAACCCTAATCCCTAACCCTAACCTAACCTAACCCCAACCCTAACATAAACCTAACCCTAACCTAACACTAAAATAACCTAACCCAAACCTAACCCTGGCCTAACCTAACCTAAATTCTAACCTAACACTAACCCTAATCCAATCCTAACCTAACCTAACTCCAACCCTTACCCTAACCTACCCTAACCCTTCCCTAAATCCTAACCTAAAACCCTAACCCTCAGTCCCTAATTTAACCTTAACCCTAACCTAACTAAAAACTAAACCTAACACTAAACTAACCCTCCCTAACCCTAATAAACTAAACCTAACCTAACCTAACACTAATCCCTAACCCTAAACCTAAAGCTCTTCTACACATCCAACCTAACCTAACACTAACCTAACCCTAACCTAACCCCAAGCCCAGCACCTAACCCTAACCTAAACCTAAAGCCTAACCCTAACCCTAACCCTAAAGCCCTAACCTTTTACACTAACCTAACCCTGGCCCTAGTCCTGGCCCTAGCACTATCCCTAACCCTAACCTTACCTGGCCATAAAACCTGGCCTAACCCAAAACCAACAACCTAACCACTAACCCTAACCTAACCTAATACTAACACTAACCCAAACCCTAACCTAAGCCTAACCCTAACCCTTTCACTAGCCTAATACCTAACCTAACCATAACACTAAACAGAAACCCTAACCTAACTATAAGCCAAACCTAATCACTAACCTAACCCCTAACACCCTCCTAACACTAACACTAACCCCAACCCCAACACTAACCCTAACCCCGTACCTTAAGTCTAACCTAACCATAACCCTATTCTAACCCTAACCCTAAACCTAAACCTCTTCTAACCTAACCCTAACAGTAACGCTAAACCATAATCATTTCCCTAACTCCAACCCCAGCCCTAAACATAAACCCCATGCCATAGCAGCAAATAAACCTAACCCTAACACTAACAGTAACCCTAGCCTAACCAATAATTCTAAAACCTAAAGCACTTAACCTAAACCTAAACCATAACCGCCTAACCAACACCAAACCTAACCATAACCTGGTAAAGCACTACTATGGCCCTGGCCTGGCCTTGGCACTGGCCCTGGGCTAACAGTGTCCTTGGGCCCTGGCCAACTGCACCACTTGGCCTGAACTAAGCCTAGGCCCTAACCTAAAGCTAATCCCAACCCTAGCCTAACCTATCCCAACAACATACCCTAATTTTACCCCCCCTAACACTAACCATTAGCTAAACATGACACCTAAGGCCTAACCTTAATACTAGCCTTAACACTAAGCCTAAAGTCTAATCCTAGCCCTAACCCTAGCTTTAAACCTAGCATAGCCTAACATAACCCTAACCCAACTTATAATAATAACCTAACTCAACCCAAGGCCTAAACGCTAACCTAACACAAAAAATAATTCTTTACAAACTAGCCTAAAACTAACACCAATTATCACTGTTTATACTAATGCCTATCCCTAACCTTAAAACCTAAAACTAAACGAGGCCTAGCCTAACACTATTCTTCCCTAATCTTAAACTCACTGCCTAACCTAATCCTAAATCCTAACCTAAAACTAACCTAAACCAATTCTAAGCCTAAACCTAAGTCCAACCATACACCTACTACATATACTTATCCTAACCTAACCACAAATTATATACCTAAGCCTTCTAACCTATACCTAACCCTAAACACTAACCTTAATTAATACAAACAAAACTAACCATAACCCTAACCTAACCACTAACCGTAACCCTAACCTTATCCTAGAACCCTAATCCTAACACTACCTAACCTAACACATAACCCCTAACCTAACTAACCTAACCTAACTCCAACCCATACCACTACCTCTAACCCTAACCTAAGCCTAAACCTATCCCTAAGCCTATTGCCTAACCTAACCTAACCAAAACACTAACCCTAACCTAAACATAACCCAAACATAACAATAACCCTAACCGTAACCCACCATAACCTTAAAGCTAACCATTCCTAACACTAGCCTAACTAACCTTTCCTAGGCCCTTATCCTAACCTAGCCCTAAACACTAACTCTAACCTAAACATAACCTAGACTAACTAATAACTAGCCTAGCCTAACTTAACCTCCAGCCCGTAACCTAACCGTAACCCTCATACTAACCTAACTGTAACTCTAACACTAATTCTAACCCTAACTCTAAATCTAAACCTCTTCTAACCTAACCTAACACTAACAACTAATTTAATCTAATTCTATCCGTAACTAACCCAAACTGTAAACCTAAGCTTCTACACTAATGCCCTTTAACCTAGCCTAACACTAACCTAGCCTAACCTAACCTTAACCCTAATCCTAGCCTAGACCTAGCACTAACACTAACACTAATCCTAGCCCTAGCTTCCTAACTCCGGGCCCTAACCATAACCCTAGTCACAACACTAGCACTAACCCCATCCTAGCCTAACCTTAACTCAAAACCATACCCTACAACTACCCTATCCCTAACTCTAACCCTAACCCTATCCTAAACCTAATCCCTAACCTAACCCTAACCCTAAACACTAACTCTAACCTAACCATATCCCAAACCTAACCATAAACCTAACCTAACCCTAACCTAACTAATCTAACACTAAACCTAATTCTTACACTAACCGTAGCCTAGTCCTAGCCTAGCCTAACCCTCTCCCTAGCCCTAACCTAACACTAACCCTATCCCTAAACCATGAACCTAACCTAACCTAGCCAAGCCCCAACACATAGCCCTACCTCTAACCCCTACCCCTAGCCTAACCCTAACCTAACCATGACTAAACCTAGCCTAAGCCTAGCCTAAGTCTGAACCCTAACCTAATACTAAGCCTAACCAAATTCTAACCTATACCTAACTCCATCCCAAGCCCTACCCTACCCCTCTCCCTAACACTAACCTAACCCTATTCCTAAACCTAACCCCTAACCCTAACTCTAACCCAAAACACTAAACCTAACCTAACCATTACCCAAATCTAACCCTAACCCTAATCCTAACCCTAACCCTAAACCTTAAACCTTAACACTAACTCTAACCCAACTCTAACCCTAACCTAACCTAAACCTATCTCTTACGCTAACTCTATCACTAAGCCTAAACCTAACACTAACCCTCACGCTAACGCTAGCCCTAGCCCAAATCCTTGCACCACCCTAAACCTAACTGTAACCCTTACCCAACTCATTCCCCTACTCCTACCCCGGGCCAGACCTAACCCCTAACCTAACCATAGCCTAACCCTTAATTTTAACACAAGCCATAACTCTAACACTAGGCCTAGCCTAACACTAACCTAACACTAACGTTAATCTAGCCCTAACCTAAATGTAACCTAAACCTAGCCTAACTCAGCCTAACATTAACCTAACCTAACACTAGCCCTATCCTAACCTAATCCTAAACCTAACCTAATCCTAATCCTAGTCTGACTCTAGCCATAGTACTAGCTCTAGCCCTAGGCCTAACCATATCCTTAAGCCTAGCCTAACCTGCCCTTAACCTAACCTAAGCCTAATTTAACCTAAAACTAACCTATCCCTAACCCAGCCTATCCAAGCCATAGCCTAACTCAACCCATGCCCCTACTTTTACCCTTACCATAACTCTAACCGGCCTAAACCTAACCTAACCTAACACTAATGCTAAGCCTAACCTAAACCTAATCCTAACCTAAACCTAATCCTAATCCCAGCCCCAGCCTAACACTAACCTAACCTAACACTAACCCTATCCTAACCTAACCTAAGCCTAGCCTAACTCTAACCTAAAATAGCCTAACCTAGTCTAGCTTAGCCCTATACTGCTCTTGCGTAGTCCTAACCTTATCCTGGGTCTAACCGGACCCTACCCTTAACCCTAAACCTAAACCCTAAACTCTAAACATAAAACTAACCTAACCTACCCAAACCTAACCCAAAGAACCTAACCTAACCCTTACCCATGCCCTACACTTGCCCAACCACTACCCCTAACCTAACCCCAGCCTAACACTAACCCTGCCCTAACACTATTTTAACCATAGCCCTAAACCTAAACCTACCTTAAGCCAAAACCTAGCCTAACTGAAACACATACACCTACCCCCTGCCCTACACCCAGCCTAACCAAGCCCTAGCCCTAGCCCTGCCGCTAAACCTAACACTAAACCAAGAATTACACTAACCTAAACCTAATCCTAACCCTAACCCCAATCCTAGCACTAACCGTAACACTAACCCTATCACTAAACCAAACCCTAACCCTAACCATAACCATAACCATAGCCTAGCCTAACCATAACTCGTCTAAACCTAACCTAAACCTACACCTACCCCTATCCCTATCCTATCTAGCCTAACACAACCTAACCATAACCCTAGCCCAAAACCTAACCTAACTCTCTAACACTAACCTAAAGCATTCCTTTACCTAACTCTACCCTTAATCCTAGCCATAACCTAACCCTAACCGTATCCGTAAGCCCTAATCCATAACCTTAACCTTAACCGTTACCGTAAACACTAACCTAACCCTTATCTAACCCATACCTAGCCTAGCCAATAGCCTAGCCTAGCCCCAGCCCCATCCCTAGCCCTACCATACCTTACCTTTTTTAACCTATCTCTACGCTATCCCTAACTCTCCTAGCCCTAGCCCTAAAGTTAGCCCTTACCCCAGCCTAACACTAGCCCTAGCTCTAACTCTAGCACTAGCCCTAGCTCCTAACCTAAACCCTAATCCTAACCTAGACTCTAGCCCTCACCCTAACACTAACACTAGCCCTAACCCAAGCCTAGACTAGGCCTAACAAGTAACCTAGCCCTAAACACTGGCCCTACACCCTATCTAAGGCCTTGGAACCTGTCCCTAGCCCTAGCCCCGCCCTAGCCCTAGCCTAACTCAGCCCCCAGCACATACAGCTACCCTAACCCCTAACCTAACCTCCCTAACCTAAACCTGACCCAGGCCCTAACCTAGGGCCTGGCCATAGGCCTTACCATAAGCCATAGCCCTAGCCCTAGCCCTCTAACCCAACTCTGGCCTACCCCTAACCTAGCCTATCCCTTACCTAACTTATCCATAAACCCCAAGCCCAACACTAACCTAACCTACAACACTAACACTAACACTAAAATCTTATACAACAATAAAATTTAACCATAACCTATACCTAACCCATTTTTCTACACCTACCCCTAACCAGAGCCATTAACCGTAACATTAACTCTAAGCTAAACCTAGCCCTAGCCTAGACTTAGCCTAACCCTAAGCCTAAAGCCATAACCTAATCTAGCCTAACCCCAACCTAACACTAACTGTACCCTAACCTAACACTAACCTAGCCTATGGTAATGGTAATCTAATCCTAATCCTCAACTAACCTAACCTAACTGTAACACTAACCTCTAATTCTATCCCTAAACCCAACCTCAACACTAGGCTTAAGCCTACCTAACCTAGAGCCTAACACTAACCCTAACCATAAACCAATCCTAGCCTAACCTAAGCCTAACCCTAACCTAACCCTAAACCTTACCCGCCCCCCCAAACAAACTCTTCTAACCTAAGCCTAGTAATGGTAGCCCTAACCTAACCTAACCTAACCCCAGCCCCAGCCCCAGCCTAACCTAACCATAGCCCTAACCTAGCCTATCTCTAACCTCTTAACCTTAAACCAACGTCTTTGAACCCTAACCCCTAACCGTACTCTAACCTAACCTAAGCATAACCTAACCTAATCCTATCCCTTACCCTAATCCCAACTCTAAATCTATACCTACCCTATCCATAAACCTAACCTAACCTAACCTAACACCTACCCTTATCCATACCCTACCCTAACCTAACCCAGCCTAACCGTAACCTAATGCTAACTGTAACACTAACCATTACCCTAAACCTAACCTAAACCTAATCTTAACTAAAGCCCCAACCTATACTCCTACCACTAGCCCTACCCTATCCCTAACTCCTAACCTAACAGTGAACCAAATCTAATCCTAAACCCTAAACCTAACCCTAACCTCAGCCCCAACACTGCCCTAACAGTGCCCTAACCTAACCCTAAACTTTACCCTACCAATTCTAAACCGAACTCTAAACTGAAACCTCTTCTGATCCTAACCTAACCATGCCTTAACCTAACCTAACCTAACACTAAGCCTATCCTAACCCTAACCTAAGCCTAATCTCACCTAACCTAAGCTAACCTAACCCTAACTCGTCTAACCCTAACCTTAAACCTACACCTACCCTAACCTATCCCTATCCCATCCTAACGCCTAACCATAACCTAGCCCGAACCTAACCTAACTCTCTAACACTAACCTAAAGCATTCCCTAACCCTAACTCTACCCTTAATCCTAAGCATAACCTAACCTAACCCTTTCTGTAAGCTAATCCATAACCTTAGCCTAGCCTAACCGTAAACACTAACCTAACCCTTTACCATAACCCATACCTAACCTAACCATAACCTAACCCTAACCCCAACCCCATCCTTAACCCTAACCGTACCCCTAACTGTAACCTAACTCTAACCCTGTCCCTAACTTCTAACCCTAACCCTAACCTAAAGTTAGCCCTTACCCCAACCTAACACTAACTAACTCTAACACTAACCTAACCTAACCATAACCATAACCATAAACTCTAACCTAACCTAAACTCTAACCTCACCCTAACACTAACACTAACCTAACCCTAACCTAAGCCTAAACCTAACCGTAACCTAACCTAAACTCTAACCCTACACTATCTAAAATCTTGAAACCTAACCCTAGCCTAACCCAGCCTAACCCTACCCCTAACCCAGACCCCAGCACATGCAGCTACACCTGCCCTAACCTAGCCTAACCTAACCTAAACCTGACCCAAACCTAACCTAAACCTAGCCTAAGCCTAACCTAAGCCTAAGCCATAACACCTAACCTAACCCAACTCTAGGCTAACCTAACCCTAACCCTATCCCTTACCCTAACTTTGATCACTAGACCTAAGCCTAACACTAACCATAACCTAAACACTAACACGAACCTAATCATATGCAACTAATAAAACTAACCGTAACCTAACCTCAACCCATTTCCCATACCCCTACCCTACCCCGGACCTTAACCGTAACCGTAACCCTAAACTAACTCTATGCCTAACCCATAACCTAATCTAACCTAACCCATAACCTAAACTAACCTAACCACAACCTAACACTAACTGTACCCTAACCTAACACTAACCTAACCTATTGTAACCGTAATCCTAAACCTAATCCTCAACTATCCTTAACCTAACTGTAACACTAACCTAATCCTATCCTAAACCCAACTTCAACACTAAACTTAACCTACCCTATCCCTAAACCTAACACTAACCTAACCATAACCCAGCCCTAACCCTAACCTAAGTCTAACCCCTAACCTTAACCTAAATCTTACCCTAAACGAAAGCTCTTCTAACCCTAACCCTAAGAGTAATGCTAACCCTAACCCCTAACCCTACCTTAAGCCCCAACCCATACCCTTACCGTTACCCCTACCCTACACCTAACCGTAAAACAACCTAACCCTAACCCAACTCTCAACAAATACTGCTACCCCTAACCTAACCTAAACCTAAACCTAGCCTAACCGTAACCTAAGCCTAATCCTAACCATAAGCCTAAATCAGGCCCTAAACTGAAACCTCTTCTAACCTAAGCCTAAGGTAATGTAACCTAACCTAACCTAGCCCTAGCGCCAACCACAGCCGTAATCCTAACCGTACCTAGCCCAACCTATCTCTAACCCTATTCTAACCTAACCTAAACTGAATGTCTTTGAACCCTAGCCCTAACTGTACTCTAGCCTAACCTAACCTAACCTAACCCTAATCCTATCCTAACCCCAGCCCCAACCCTAAACCTATACCTATCCTAACCATAAGCCTAGCCCTAGCCTAACACCTACCCTTACCATGCCCCTACCCTACCCTAACCCAGCCTAACTGTAACCTAATCCTAATTGTAACACTAAACCTTACCCTAACCATAACCTTAACCCAAACCCCAACCCCATACTCCTACCACTATCCCTGCCTAACCCTAACTCCTAGCCTAACCTGAACAAAATCCTAGCCTAGGCCTAAACCTAGCCTAACCTCCAGCCCCAACACTACCCCTAACTGTACCTTACCCTAACTAGCCATAACCCTACCTATTTCTAACCGAACTCTAAGCTGAAACCTCTTGTGACCCTAACCTAATCGTACCCTAAACCTAGCCTAACTCTAACACTAATCCTATCCCTAAGCTCAAACCCAACCCTACCCTAACCGTACCCTAACATTAACCTTAACCTAACCCTATCCTTAGCACTAGCACTAGCCCTAGGCCTAACCCTATCCCTCGGCCTTACCTAACCTATTCTTAACCTAACCTAACCCGTAACCCTAACCTAACCTAGCCCTAGCCTAAACCTAGCCTAACCTAACACAGCCCTAACCTAGCCCTAACTCTATCTCTCACCCTATCCTTAAAGCATAAGCCTAACCTAGCCTAAACACTAACTCTAAGCCTAACGCTAAAGCTAACCCCAATGTGCAGCCGACCCTAGCCCTACCTAACCTAGACTTAGCCTAACCTAACATTAACCTAAGCCTAGCCTAAGCCTGGCCCTGGCACTGGCCTAGCCCTAATTCTATCCCTAGCGCTAACCTGGCCCACGAACCAGGCCTTAGCCCTAACTCCAGGCCCTAACCCCTAACCCTAGCTCTAACCTAAACTAACTCTAACCCTGTTCTAGCCTAACCTAAATCTAAAGCTTCTTCTAGCCCTAACCTAACAGTAACCTAACCTGACCTAGCCTAAGCCCAGCCCCAACCCTAACCTAGGCCTAGCCTAACCTAGCACTAAGCCCAACCCTAGCCTAACACTAGCACTAGCCCTAACCTAGCCCTACATCTAACACTAACCTTAGCCTAACTCTAACCCTACGCCCTAATGCTAGCCTAACCTAAAGCCTAGCCCTAACACTAGCCCTAACCATAAGCTCTACACTCCTAACCCTAGCCCTCACCTAACCTAACCTAAATCCTAAGCCTAAGCCTAGCCTAACCTAAGCCTTAACCTAACATTAACCTTAACACTAAACTCTACACCTAACCTAACCTAATCCAACCATAACCATAATCCTAGCCCCAACCACAAGTCCTAGCCCTACCCCTACCTCTACCCCTAACCCCTAAACTTAACCTATATCTGACCTAACTCTGGCCTTAGCACTATCCCTAGCTCTAACCCTATCCCTAGACCTAACCTAACAGTAACCGTAACCCTAGCCATACCCTTCCCCTACCACTACCCCTACTTCTACACATAACCTAACCCATAACCTTAACCCTAATCCTGGCCCTAAACCTATCCCTAACCTAACCTAAGCCTAAACCTAGAAACATAACACTAACGATAGCCTTAACCTAGCCTAACTCTAAATCTTAGCCTAAACCTAACCTAACCTAAGCACTAGCCTAGCCTAACTTAGTCTTGGCCGTAGCCCTAGCCTAGTACTAGCCCTTGCCTAACATTGGCCCTAGTCTAGCCTAACCATAACCATAATCATAACATTGAGCCCTAAACACTAGCCTAACCCTAGACCCTATGCTCTAACCTTAACCTAACCCAAACACTAACCCAGCCCTATCCCTAATGCTAACCCTACACCCAGACCATTGCCCCTACCCTTACCTTGCCCATAACCTAGCCCGGCAACCCTAGCCTATCCCATAGCCTAGCCCTGTCCTAGGCCTAGAGCCTAGCCTAGCTGTGACTCTAGACACTTACCCTAGCCTAGTGCTAACACAACCTAGCCCTAATGCTAACCTAACTGTAACCATCATGCTAGACACTAGCCCTAATATGGCTCTAAGCCCTGGCCTAACCGTAACCTTTCTAGGGCCTAGCCTAGGCCTAAACCTCTTCTTACACTTGCCTAACAGTGACGCTAACCTAAACCTAAGCATAGCCCCACCACAGCTCAGGCCCTAGCCCTAGCCCTAACAATAGCCTAACACTAGCCCTATCCTAGGCTCTATTACTCACCTAACCATAACAACTAACCTAGCCCTTACCGTAACCTAGTCATAACCTGACCTAGTCCTAACCTAGCTCCTACCCTAAGGTAACCTAGACCTAAGCCTAATCCTAGCCTAACCTAGGCCTAGCTCTAAACCTTAGCCCTAGAGCTAACCCTGCCCCTAGCTCTAACCTATCCTAACGCTAACCCTTACCTGAACCTAGCCTAGCTGTAGCCCTAGCCCTAGCACTAGCCTAGCCCTAACCTAGCCATAGCCCTAGCCTAAGCCTAAACCTAACCCTAACTCTTGCCTAACCTAGCCCTAGCCGTAGTCCTAGCCCAAGCACTAGCCCTAGCCCTAACCTAGCCATAGCCCTAACCTAAGTCTAACCTAACCCTAACCCAACCCCAACCTAACCTAACCCTACCTAAACCTAAACTTAACCTAACACTAACCTAATCCTGTGGCCCTAGCCCTACCTAGCCCTAACCTAGCTAGCCTAAACTTAAAACTAACTATAACCCCTAAACCCTAAGCCTAACCTTAATGCTAATCCTAACACTAACACAGCCTACTAACCCTAACCCTAACCTTAGCCCATACCATCCCCACCCTCCCTACCCCTACCCTGAACCTTAACCCTAACCTAACTCTGAACCCTATGCTAAACCCTAACCTAAATTAAACCCTCTTCTTACCTAACCTAACAGTAACCTAACCCTAACCTAACCACAACCCCAACCCTAACCCTAACCTACGCTAACCCCAAGCCCAGCCTAACCTAACCTAATTTAGCCCTAGCCTAGCCTATCTCTAATCCTACCTAATCTAAACCTAAACCCTAATCCTAACCTTTACCTAGACCTAGCCCTAACCGAGAGCACTGGCCCTAGCCTAACCCTAGCCCTAACCTAATCCCAACCCTAACCGTAACCTAAACCATAAGCCATACCCTAACCTAATCCAGCCCTAAACATAACCCTACCCAAACACAAACCCCTATGCCTACCTTGCTCTAACCCTAACACTAACCTAACCTAACCTAAACTTAACCTAGCACTAGCCATAGCCCTAAGCCTATCCTATCCCTAGCCTAACGCTAATCATAAACCCAGGCCTAACCTAACCCATCCTAACACTAGCCTAACCCCAAGCCATACACCTTCCCTACTCCTACCCATTTCCCTATCCATAACCCTAACCCTAACCCTAGTCCTAACCTAACCTAACCCTAGCCTATCCTAACCTATCTAGAGCCCTAAACCTAATACTAAACCTAAAACCTAACACTAACCTAACCCTACCCTAAGCCTACACTAACCTAAATCCTAAACCTAAACCTAGCACTAACCTAAGCACTAACCTAACCTTAGTCCTAGCCGTAGACCTAGCCGTAGCACTAGCCCTTGCCCTAAAACTAACCCTAGCACTAACCTAACCCTAAACCATAAGCCTAACCTAGCCTCCTCCCTAACCTAAAACTAGCCCTATCCTAAACCTAACACTAACCCTAACACTAACCATAACCCCAAACCTAACCCTAACCCAGCCTAACCCTAACACTAACACTAACCTCAACCCCTAATCCTACCCTTACCCTAACACTAACCTAAACCTAGTCCTAGCCTAGCCTAGATATGGCCCTTGCTTGACCTAAACCTAGTCATAGCGCTAGCCCCAAGGCCTAACCCTAACCCTAACCCAATCCTAGCCCTAACCTAACATTAACCTCAACCCCTATCCTACCCTACACCTGCCCTAACCTAAGCCTAACCCCAACTCTAACCTAACCCTACCCTAACCCTATTATTTCTAACCCTAACCCTAAATCTAAACCTCTTCTAACCCTAACCCTAACAGTAACGCTAACCCTAACCCTTAACCTAGCCCCAAACCAAACCCTAACCATGAACCTAACCTAACCCTAAACCTAACCTAAGCCTAACACTAAGCCCAACGTTAACCTAACACTAACACTAACCTTAAACCTAAACCTAAATCTAAACTAATCTTAACCCTAACCTAACCAATAACACTAACCTAACCTAAAGCCTAACACTAACCCTAAACACAAGCCTAACCTAAACTTTGCCTTAGCCGGGCCTAGCCTAGCACTGGCCCTTGCCCTAAACTAGCCCTGTCCTAACCCTAGCTCTGCCCCTAACCATACCTTACCCAGCCTAACCTAAGCCTAATCCTAGCAACAACACTAACTGTGCCCTACCCCTGCCCTAGCCTAACCTAAGCACTAACCTAGCCCTAACTCAGCCTAGCCTAATCCTAACACTAACCTCAGCCCTAACACTACCCCTAACCTACGCTGGACCAAGCCCTAACCTAATCTAACGTAGCCTAACGTTAATCCAACAATAAACCTAACACTAACCTAACAAAGTCCTTAATCTACCCTACATCTAACCTAACCTACCTAACCTAAACCTAACCTTAGCCTAGCACTATCCCTAGTTCTAACCCTGTCCTTAGCGCTAACCTAACCATAAACCTAAGCCTAACCTTAACCTAACCTAACCTATAGCGCTAACCTAATCCTAACTCTAAACCTAAACACTAACCTTAACCTAGCCTAGCCTTATCCTAGCCCTAACCTAACCTAGCTAACACTAACCTAAACCTAAACCTAACACTAACGCTAATTCTAACCTAACCTTAACCTAACTCTAAATCCTAAAGCTAAGCCTAAACCTAGCCCTAACCTAACTAATCCTAGCCCTAACTGTAACCTAATCCCTACACCTAGCCTAATCCAGCCTAAACATAACCCTACCCCAACTCAAACCCTATGCCTACCACTGCCTCTAGCCCTAACACTAACCTAACCTAACCTAACCATGGCCCTGCACTAGCCATAGCCCTAAGCCTATCCCTAGCCCTTGCTCTAACGCTAACCATAAACCCAAATCCTAACACTAGCCTAACCCAACCTAACACTAGCCCTAACCCCAAGCATACACCTTCCCCTACTCCTACCCTACCCTACCCGTAACTCTAACCCCAAATTCTTACCTAACCCTAGCCCTAACCTATCCCTCATCCTAACCTAACCTAAACCTAATCCTAAACCTAAAACCTAACTAACCTAGCCCTACCCTAAAACTACACTAACCTAAATCCTAAACCTAAACCTAACACTAACCTATACACGAACCTAACCTTAGCCTTAGCTATATCCCTAGCCATAGCCTAGCCTAGCATTAGCCCTTGCCCTAAACTAACCTAGCCCTAACCTAACCTAAACCATAACCTAACCCTAGCCTTAATCCTAACCTAAAACTAGCCCTATCCCTAAGCCTAACACTAACCTAACACTAACCTAACCCCAGATCTAGCAGCAAACCCCCCTAACCTAACACTAACACTAGCCTCAGCCCCTAATCCTACCTTGCCTAAGCCTAACCTAGTCCTAGCCCTAGTCCTAGACATAGCACTTGCTTTAAGCCCTAGCCCTAGCTTATCCCAAAACCTAACTCTAACCTAACCTAATATTAACCTAACCTAACCTAACCTAATACTAACCTCAACCCTAATCCTACCTACTGCTTAACTCTAACCTAACCCCAACTCTAACCTAATTCTGCCTAACCCTAACCTAACCCTATTCTAACCTAACCTAAATCTAAACCTCTTCTAACCTAACCTAACAGTAACGCTAACTTAACCTTTACCTAGCCCCAACCCAAACCCTAAGAATGAACTGCCCTAAGCCTAAGCCTAGCCTAACACTATCCCCAACACTAACCTAACACTAACACTAACTTTAAGCCTAAACCTAAATCTAAACTGAGTCTTAACCCTAGCCTTAACCAATAAAATAAGCCTAACCTAAAGTAGACCTAACCTTAAGCCAGACCCTAACCTAAACACTAGCCTAACCTAAAGTTTGCCTAGCCGTAGCCTAGCCTAGCATAGCCCTTGCCCTAAGCCTGGCCCTATCCCTAGCCCTAGCCCTACCTAACCTAACACTAACCCAGCCTAATTCTAACCTAGCAACAACACTAACTGTGCCCTACCCTACCACTAGCCTAACCTAAGCACTAGCCTAACTCTAACCTAACCCAGCCTAACCTAATCCTAACACTAACTTCCTTCCCTGCCCCTACCTAACCTAGCCTAAACCTGGCCTAGCGCTAGCCGTAAACCTGGCCCTACCCTTACCTGCCCTAACCTAATCCTAGCCCAACCCTAACCATAAACCTACCTCTATCCTAACCTAATCCTAGCACTAACCCTAACCTAACCTAAAGCTAACACTGCCCTATCCTAACCTAACCTAATGCTATCCCTTACCCGAACCCTAGCCTAGCCGTAAGCCTGCCTAGACTAGCCTAGCCTAACCTAGCCATAGCCTAACCTAAGCCTAATCCTAACCTAAACCTTACCTAACCTAGCTATTGCCCAAGCCTAGCTAGCCTGGCCCTAACCTAGCCATGCCCCTAACCTAACTAACCTAACCTAACCCCAGCCCCAATCCTAACCTAAACTATCCTAAACCGAAAACTTAACCTAACCTAACCCTGGCCTAGCCTTATCACTTTGCTAACCTATCCCTAGCCCTAAACCTAAAATAACCATATCCATAAACCTAAACCCTAAACTTAATGCTAAACCTAACACTAGCCCAGCTAATACTAACCTAACCTAACCCAACCATCCCCTTCCCTACCCTACCCTCCTATCCTACCCCATAACCTAACTTGAACCAGCCTAACACCACTAAACCTAACCCTAAAATCTAAACATCTTCTTACCTAACCTAACAGTAACCTAACCTAACCTCAACCCAACCCCAGCCTAACCTAACTTAACCTAACTCCAACCCCAATCCTAACTCTAACCTAACTCTAGCCTAACCTAGCCCTAGCTCTAATCCTAACCCTAACCTAACCTAACCTAAAACCTAATCCTAACCTTTACCTAGACCTATCTAGCCCTAGCCAGGCACCAGCCTGGCCCTAATCCTATACCTGGCCTAATCCTAGCCTAACCAACTAACCTAAACTCTAAACCTAAACCTAACTCTAACCCTAAACCTAACCCCAACCTAAAGATAACCTAACCCAAACCCAAGCCCTAACCCTATCGCTGCCTCTAACCACTAACACTAACCTTAACCTAAACCGAACATTAGCCCTGACTAGCCATAGCCTAACCATAGCCCTAACCCTAAACCTAACCATAAACCCTAAACAAAACCTAGCCCTAACCCAGAGCCTAACCTAAGCTAACCATAACCCCAGCCATACACCTTCCCTGTCCTACCCCACCCTACCCATAACCCTAACCCTAATCCTAGCCTAGCCTAGCCACTAGAACCTATCCATAGCCCTAACCTAACCTTAAACCTAATCTAAGCCTAAAGCCTAACATTAACTCTAGCCCTACCCTAAACCTACACTAAGCCTAAATCCTTAACCTAAACCTAACACTAACCTAAACACTAAGCCTAACCTAGCCCTAGCACTAGCCCTTGCCCTAAAATTAACCTAGCCTAACCCTAGACCTATAACCTAACCTAACACTAACTCTAACCATAACCTAACCCTAAAACCTAACCCTATTCTTACCTAACCTAACATTCCCTACCCCACTAAGCCTAACCTACCCTAAACTATAACCTAGCCTAGACCTATCCTAGACACTAGCCTATTTAACCCTAAACCTAGCACTAGCCATAACCCTAACCTAACCTAACCTAACCCTAGCCTAACTCTAACCCTAACACTACCCTAAACCCTAACCTAACACCCCAAGCCTAACCCCGACTCAAAACCTAACCCTACACTAAACCTAACCTATTCTAACCTAACCTAAATTTAAACCTCTTCTAACCGTAATCCTAACATTAACCGTAACCCTAACCCATACCTAACCCCAACCCAAACCTAACCATACCTACCCTAACCCTAAAACTAACCTAACCCTAACACTAACCCTAAAAAACACTAACACTAACCCTAAGCCTAAACCTAAATCTAAATTAAACTAACTCTAGCCTGAACCCTCACCCTAACCCTAACCTAGTCTAGCCCTAGCCAACCCTAACACTAGCCCTAGGCCTAACCCTATCCTTAGGTCTAACCCTACCCTCTACCCTTAACTCTAACCCTAAACCTAAACTCTAACCCTAAAAAAACCTAACCCTAACTCAGCCCTAACCCCTAAAATCTAACCTAATCCTAACACATGCCTCTACCCTTAACACTACCCCTAACCCCAACCTAACCAAACCCTAACCTAACCCCAACCATAACCCAATCACTAACCCTACCCTAACAATAACCTAACCCTAAACCTAACCTAACCCTAGCCTAACCCTACCCTAGCCCTTAACCTAACCCTAACCCTAACCCAACCCTAACCCTAACACTAATCCTAACCTAACCTAACTCTAACACTAACCCTAACCCTAACCTAAACACTAACCCTAACTCTGCCCTTGCCTTAACCCAGCCATGGCCCTAACCCCTAACCCTAAATCCTAACCGTAAACCTAATCCCCAACCCAACTCTAACCCTTAAACCTAACCCTAACCCCAACCCCAACCCTAACCCTAACTAACTCCTAATGCGAACCACAACCTAAACCCAATCCCAAACCCAACCGTAACCCTAACACCTAAATCTAACCTAACCCTAAACACTAACCCTAACCCTAAAACCAACCTTAACCCTGGGTAATCCCACCAAACCCTAAACTCCCATACCCTAACCGCCCGTAACCCCAACCCCTAATCCAAATAACCTAAAAAAAGCCCAAAACCTATCCCTAACCCTAACTCCTAAACCTGAAAACCTAAATCTAACCTAACCCTAACTCCTAACCCTAACCCAACCCTAAACCCAACCCCAAACTTAACCTCACCTCGACTCCTAACCTAACCTCATTCCTAACCCCAACCAACTCCCCAACCCAGCTAACTCAATGCTAACCTAACCCCTTTAATCCTAAACCATCCCCCTACTCCTACCTCTAACACTAACCCAACACCAACCCCAAACCCTAACCCTAAACGTAACTCCAACCATAACCCCTAACCTAACACTAACCCTAATCCTAACCCTAAACACTAAACCTAACCCAAACTTAACCCTAACCCCAACCTAAACTCCCAACTGCAACCTAATACCCTAAACCCAACCTTCATTTCTATCCCTAACCCTAAACCTAACCTAACCCTAACCCTATCCGTAACCTAACCTAACCCTAATCCTAACCTAACCTACCATATCCATAACCTAACACTAACCTAACCTACCCTAACTCTAAACCTAATCCTAACCTAACCTAAACTCTAACCCTAATCTTACCCTGGCCTAGACCCAACCATAACCTAACTCTAACCCTAGGCCTAAATTCTTTGGCTACCCTACGCTACCAAGTAACCCTAAAAGCTATAAGCCTAACCTAAATCAAATCGTCCTTTGTTAATTCCTAAACCTAACCCCAACCATACCTACATTGTACTTCTAGCCCCTAACCTAACTCCTAAACCTAAACGCCAAACCCACTATCCCTAACCCTAACCCTAAGCCAACGCAAACTAACCCCAACACATACCTTTCCCCTACCCCTACCCCTACCCGTAATCCAACCCCTAATCTAGCCCTAACCCAACCTAAACCTCTTTCTTACAACCCTAAACAGTACACTAACCCTAAACCTAACCCCCAACCCCAACCTTACTCTAAACCTAAACCCAACCCCAACCCCACCTAACCCTAAAATACCTAATCACCAACCCCTAACCCTAACACCAACCCCAAATAAGCTATCCCTAACCTAATTTTAACCCGAACTCAAAATTAACCTTAACCCTAAACTCTAAACCCTAACCCCAACCCAACCTAACCCTAACCTTAACCCAAGCCATACCCTTCCTCTATCCTGTGCTGTAACCCTCACCCCAAACCCTAAAGAGCTCCAGCTCCAACCCTATCCCTACCCTAACCCACCCCAATACTAACCCTAACCCTAAACCTAACCCTAACTCTAACCGTAACCTAGC
This sequence comes from Nanger dama, assembly GCA_917880005.1. Lineage (NCBI taxonomy): Eukaryota > Metazoa > Chordata > Mammalia > Artiodactyla > Bovidae > Nanger > Nanger dama. The sequence goes on along the minus strand of CAKJTW010000403.1, from coordinate 60,026 downwards.
ACTAACCCTACCTAACCCTAACATTAACCTAACCCTAACCCTAAATCCTAAACACCAACCGCAACCCTAATACCCTAAACCTAACCCTAACCCTATTATAACCCTAACCCTAAACCCAAACCTCTTCGAACCCCTAACCCTACTAAGTTAACCATAACCCTAACCCCTGACCCAAACCCCAACTCTAACCCCTAAGCCTACCCCAAACTTAACCCCAACACATTCTAGCCCTAACCCTAAATCTAAACTTCTTCTAACACAACCCTAACAGTAATATCTAACTTAACCCCAACCCCAACCCCAACCCTAACCCTAAACATACCCTAAACCTAAACCAAACTCTAACCCTAAAATTAACCCCAACCCTAACCCTAACCCTAACCTCAAACCTAACCTAACCCTATCCCTAAACCTAAATAGCCCAAACCCTAACCCTAACCCTATCCCAATGCTAACCGTAGCCCCAATTCCAACCCATACCCCTACCCCTACCCCTAACACTAACCCCTAACCCTAACCCCTAACCCTACGACTAACCTTAACCCTGCAACCCAAACCCTAACCTAATACTGCAACCTAACCTCAACCCTATTCTAATGCTAACCCTAAACGTAAACCTCTTCTAACCCTAAACAACAGTAACGCTAACCCTAACCCTAACCCCAACCCAACCTCAGCCCAACCCTACACTAACACTAAACCTAACCATAACCCTAACCCTTAAGCCCAACCTGGGGCCACAGTCAACCTCAGCCTCAGCCCCAGCCCAGTCCCAACCCAAACCCTAACACAACCATAACCCAATCTAACACAAACACCAACACATAACCCACCCTAACCCTACCTCTAACCCTAACCCCGGAACCCTAAACCTTAAAACCTCAACCCTAACCCTAACCCCATTCTAAACCCAACCCTAAACCCCAACCCCAACCCTAACCTATTCTAAACCTAACCCCTAAACCTAAACCTCTTCTAACACTAACCCCAACAGCAACACTAACCCTAACCCCAAACCCTAACATAACCCTAACCTTAACCTTAACTTAAACCTCTACAACTAGTCCCAACCCTAACACAACCCTAACCCTAACCACAACCCCTTACCCAAACCTTATCCTAACCCTAATCCTAAACCATACTCCTAACACTAACCTCCAGTCTTCAGCCCTAGCTCCTTTAGCTCCCAGCTCCTTGAACTTAGCACTTACTCCTACCTAGCTCATCCCTAACCCCAACCCCACCAAACCTAAAACCCAATAACCCAATCAAACACCCTAACATAACCAACCATACCCCTACTACTACCTCAACCCAACCCAACCCTAAGCCTAACTCCTAACCACTAACCAACCCCAACCCGAAACCAACCCTAACCCAACCTACCCAAATTAACTCTAACCCTAATCTAAACCCATAACCTAATTAAACCTAACCCTCAACCCTTTTTAACCAAACATTAAACCCAAATCTTCTAACAACAGAGTATCGCTAACCCTAACCCCAAACCTAATCCCAACCGCAACCCAGAACTAACCCCTACCCCCACTCCCTAACCCCACTCCCTAACCCTAACCATATCCAAAATCCAAACCCCACACTAACTCTAACCCTAATCCTAAACACTGTCCCAACCCTAAGCCCAACACAACCCCACCCTAACCCTAACCTGGGGGGGAGACTAACCACAACCCCTAAGCCTACCCCTACCCGGGGGGGGGGGGGGGGGGGGGGGGGGGGGGGGGGGGGCTACCCCTACTCCCTAACCCTATCCCCTAACCCCAATACTAACTCTTACCCTAACCCTAAACACAAACCCCTAACCCTAACTTCTAACTGTAACATTAATAACTAAACATAATCCAAACTTATTCTAACCCTAATTTGGCTAATTCCAAACTACTAATCCAACCCTAAGGGTTACTTAACCGTGAGTTTAACCCTAACCTAACTAACACTAACACTAACCCGAAACTTAACCACAAACATAACTAACACCTAACCCCTAACCCTAAGCCTAATCTCTATCCTTAGAGCTACCCACCTCAACCCCAACCCCAACCTAACCTCAATCTCACATTAAACCTAAATTAATCCTAACCCTGACCCTAAACCCCAAACCTAACTCCTAACCCCTAACCCTAACTGTAACCCTAACCCTAAACTCTACCTCTACCTCTAACACTCACCTTAACCCTAACCGATTCCTAACCCTAACCCTTAAACTTTCCAACCAAAACTTAAGAGCAACAATAACCCTAACCCCAACCTAACTCCAACCCCAACCCTAGCTTTTAACACTACTCCTAACCCTAAACCTAACTATTAACTAACCATGAACACTAACCCTTACACTAACCCTAGCCCTAGCCCTGGCCCCAGCACTTACTATAGCCCTAACCTCTCCCAGCCCCAAACTCCAACCCCAACCCTATTCCTAAACCCTGAACCCAACCTCCTAACCCTAACACTAACGCAAACCACTACACCCCCCTATCCCTAACCCTAACCCAACCCCTAACCCCCAACCCCACCCTGACCCAAACACCCTAACGCTAACCCTAACGCAACTCCTAACCCCTAAACCTAACCTCTAACTCCTAACCCAACCCTAACCCTATCCGTAACCGTAACTCATCCCAACCTAACCCTAAACCCAAACGTTCCAACCCCTAACCCTAACCCTATCCCACCCAACCTAATCCTAACCTAACCTAACCCTGACCCACAACCCCAACACTAAACCACCTAAACCTACCCTAACCCTAAATCTAACTCCTAACCCTAACCTAAACCCAACCCTAAACCGTAACCTAACACCACTAACCCTAACGGTAACCCTAAACACTAAACCCTAACACTAACCCTAACCCTACCTAATCCCTAACCCAACCCTAAACCTAACCCTAAACACCAACCCCAACCCACCCCTCACCCTTCCACTAACCACTACCCTAAACGTAACCCAACCTAACACTAACCCCTAAACCTAACACTAACACTAAGCCTAAACCCTAACCCCAACACTAACCCCAACCCAACCCTAACCCTAACCCCTAACCTAACACTAAACTCTAACCCCAACCCCCTAACTCCCAACCCTAAACCCCTAACTCTAACCCAAACCCCAACCCAAACCTAACACTAAACACTAAGCCCAAACCCTAACCCTAACCCAACCCCAACCCCAACCCTAACCCTATCCCTAAACCCCAAACCTAACACAACCCTAACCCTAAACCTAACCCTAACCCTAACCCTAACCCAAACCCCAACCCAAACCCTACCCTAAACCCCCTCAAGCCCTAGCCCTAACCCTAACCCAACCCTAACCCATAACCGTAACCCTAACCCTAACCCCAAACCCTAACACTAACCCTAACCCTAACTCTAACCCCAACCCTGAACCCCCAACCCCAACCCCAACCCAACCCCAGCCCCTAACCCCCAACCCCAGCACTAGCCCTAGCCCTAACCCCCAACCTAGCCCAAACTCCAACCCTAACCATAACCCTATTCTAACCCTCAACCCTAACCCTAACCCTAACCCAACCCTAACCCCTAACACTAACCAAACCCCAACACATACCCCCCTACCCCTAGCCCTACCCCTAACCCTAACCCTAACCCTAACCCTGACCAAAACCCTAACCATAAACCCTAACCCAACCCTAACCCTCCTAACCCTAAAACCCTAAAACTAACCCTAACCCCAACTCTTACCCCTAACCCTAAACCCTACCCACTCACCTAGCCCTAACAGTAACCCTATCCCTATCCCTAAACCCTGAACCCTAACCCTAACCCTAACCCTAACTCATCTAAATACTAACCTTAAACCCCAACTTAACCCTAACCCAAACCTATCCCTAGCCCTAACAGTGACCCTACCCCTATCTAAACCCTGAACCCTAACCTAACACTAAACCCTAACCTAAATCTAACCCTAACCCTAAACCCAACCCTAGCCCAGCCTTAGCCCTAACCCTAACTCTAATCCTAACATAACCCTAACCCTAACCGTAACCCTAACCCTAACCTAACATAACACTAACCCAACCCTAGACCGCCTAGCCCTAAACCCAACCCTAACACGTAGCCTTAGCTCCTAGCATAACCCTTACCCTAACCCTAACCCCTAAACCCCTAACCTAACCCTAACCCTAACCCAACCCCTAACCCTAACCCAAACCTTAAACCCAACCCTAACGCCTAACCCTAACCCTAACCCCTAACCACTAACCCTACCCTCCTAACCCTAAACCCCAACCCTAACCCTAACCTAAACCCTAACCGTAACCCTAACACCTAACCCTAACTCTAACCCTAACCCTAACCAAACCCTAACCTACCCTACACTAACTAACACCCTAAACCCCAACACTAACCCTAAACCTAAACCCTAACACTAACACTAATCCTAACCCTACCCCTAACCCCGTAACCCTAACCCAACCCATACCCCTAACCCTACCCCTACCCAACCCTAACCCTAACCGTACACCTAACCCTAACCCTACTACCCTACCTAAACTAAACCTAACCCCAACCCTAACCCCAACCCTAACCCTAACTGTAACTCTTAACCCTAACCCCTAACCCTAACTCTAACCCCTAAACATAATCGTAAACCTAACACTATCCCTAACCCTAACCCCAAACCCTAACCCTGACCCCAACCCCAATTCCTAACCCTAACCCTAACCCTAACCCTATCCCTAAACCTAACCCTAACCCTAACCCCTAACCTAACCCCTAGCCCTATCCCTAGCCACTAGCCCTAGCCTAATCCTAACCCTCCCTAACCCTAACTCCAACCCCAACCCAAACCCCTAACCCTACCCCTAACACTAAACCTAACTATAACACTAACCCCGACCTAACCCTAACCCCAACCCTAACCCCTAAAACTATTCCTACCCATAACTCTAACCCTAACCATAACACTAAACACTAACCCCAACCCTTTCCCTAGCCCCTAGCCCAGCCCTAGAACTAGCCCTAGTTCTAACCCTATCCCTAACCCCTAACCATAACTCTAACACCATAAACCTAATCCCTAATCCCTAATCCCTAACCCTAACCCCACCCCAACCCAAAATCATAACCCTAACCCCCACCTCTGTGCTTAACCCTAACCCTAACTTTAACCTTAAATCCTAAACCGTAACATTAACCCTAACCCTAACCCAACCCTAACCCTAACCATAACTCTAAACACAACCCCTAACCCTATTCCTCCCCTTAACCCTAACCCTAACCATATCCCTAAACTCTAAACCCTAACCCTAACACTAAACACTAACTCTAACCCTACCCTAACCAAACCCTAACCCTAACCATAACCCTTACACTAACTACAACCCCTAACCCTACCTCTACCTCCACCCCTAACCCAAACCCCAGCCCTAGCCCTAGCCTACCCCTAAAAATATCCCTAGCCCTAGCACTAAACATAGCCCTAGCCCTAACCCTAACCATATCCCAATGCTAACCCAAACCCTAACTCTAACCCTAACCATAACCATAACACTAAACTCTGAACCCTAAACCTAACACTAACCGTAAACTCTAACCCCAACACAAACGCTAACCCAACCCAAACACTAACCCCTAAACCTAACCCTAACCCTAACCACAACCTTTAACCCTACCCCTAACCGTAACCCTATCCCAAAACACTAACCATAACCCTAATCCAACAGTAACCTTAACCCTATCCCTAACACTAACCCCAACCCATACCCATACCCCTACATCTACACCTAACCCTATCCCTAACACTAACCCTAATCCGTAACCCTAACCCTAACCCCTAACCATAATCCAAACCCTAACACTAAACCTTAACCCTAAACCCAACCCAACCCCTAACCCTAACCATAACACTAAACCTAGTCCTAGACCTAACTGTAGCCCTAGTCTTAACCCTAGCCCTTGCCCTAGCTCTAACCCTACCCCTACCCTTACCCCTAACCCTAACCACTAACCCTAACCCTAATCCCAATCAATAACCCTAACCCTAACCGAAAACATAAAAGCTAACCCTAACTCAAACACTAACTCAACCCAAACCCTAACACTAAACCTAAACCCTAACCTTAACCCTAACCCCTAATCCTAAACCAACCCTGACAATAACCCTAAACCCTAACCCTAACTCTAACACTAACCCCTAACCCTAACCCTAAACACTAACCCTAACCCTAACCATAACCCAAACCTAACACTAAACCTAACTCTAACCTTAACCGTAACCCCAACCCCAACCCTAACCCTAACCATACCCTAACTCTAACCTCAACCCTAACCCTATTCTAACCCTAGCCCTAAACCAAAACTTACCCTAACCCAAAACCTAACCCTACCCGGCAACACATACACCTATCCTTACCCCTACCCCCTACCCCTAACCCTAACCAAACCCCTAACCCTAACCCTAACGCTAACCCTAACACTAACCCAAACACTAACACTAACCCTAAACCTAATCCTAACCCTAAACCCAACCCCAACACTAACCCTAACACCAACACTCAACCCTATCCCTAACCCTACCCCTAAACCCTAACCATAACCATAACACTAACTCTAACTCTAACCCTAACTCTGAAACCAAACACTAACGCTAACCGTAAACCCTAACCCTAACTCTAAACCCTAGCCTAGCCCTAGCCATAGCCCTAGCACCAGACCTAGGCCTAACCCTATCCTTAGGCCTAACGTTACCCCTACCCTTAACCCTAACCCCAAACGCTAAACCCTAACCCTGAAACTAACCCTATCCCAAATCCTAACCGTAACCCCAAACCATACCACTACCCTTACCCCCTACCCCTACCCCTAACCAAACCCTAACCCTAACCCCTAACACTAACCTTAACCCTAACCCTAAACCTTATCCTAACCCTAACCCTAACCTCAAACCTAACACTAACCCTAACAGTAACACTAACACTATCCCTAACCATAAACCTAACCCTGAACCTTAACCCCTTACACTAACCCCTACCCGTAGCCCCAGCCCCAGCCCCAGACCTAACCCTCTCCTTAGCCCTAACCCTAACCCTAACAAAACCCCTGAACCCTAACCCTAACCCTATCCCTAATCTTAACCTTAACCGTAACCCTAACTCATCTAACCTAACCCTAAACCTACCCCTACCCCTAACCCTATCCTTACTCCTAACCCTAACACAACCCTAACCCTAACCCTAACCCTAACTCGTCTAACACTAACCCTAAACCTATCCCTAACCCTAATCCTAACACTAACCCTAACCCTAACCGCATTCCTATACCCTAATCCCTAACACTAACCCTAACCGTAAACACTAACCCTAACCTTAACCATAACCCAAACCTAACCCTAACCCATAACCCTAACCCCTAAACCTACCCCCAACCCCAACCCTAACCCTAACCGTACCCTAACTGTAACTTATCTCTAACCCTAACCCTATTCTAACCCTAACCCTAAACCTCTTCTAACCCTAACCGTAAGAGTAATGCTAACCTAATCCTATCCCTAATCCCAACCCCAAACCTAAACCTAAACCTAAACCTACCGTAACCCCATACCTAACCCTAACCGTAAACCTAACCACAACTCTAACACTAACACTAACCCTAACGCTAACCCTAACTCTAAACCTAACCCCTAACCCTAAACCCTAAACCCTACCCCTACCCTTAACACTAACCCTAAATGCTAAACCCTAACCCTAAACTAACCCAAACCCTAACCCAACCCTAACCCTAACCCTGCCCCAACCCCAACACATACCCCTACTATTACCCCTACTCCTACCCCTAACCTTAACCAAACCCTAACCCTAACCCTATCGCTAACCCTAACACTAACCCTAACCCTAATCCCAACACTAAACCTAACCCTAACCCCAACCCTAACACTAACACTAACCCTATCCCTAAACCTAACCCTAAACCCTAACCCTAAACCTAACCTAACCCCTAACCCTAATACCCTAAACCAAACCCTCAACCTATTCTAATGCTAACCCTAAACCTAAACCTCTTCTAAGACTAAACCTAACAGTAACGCTAACCCTAGCAGTAACCCCAGACCTAAACCTAAACCATACCCCTAACCCGACCCGAAAACTCTACCCCAACCCTAACTTTAAACCCTTACCCAAACCCTACCCCAAACACTAACCCTAAACCCTAAACCAAAAACCTAACCCTAACCTTAACACTAAACGTAACCCCAAACCTAACCCTAAATCCTAAACCTAATCGTAACCCTAACCCCAAAATCCTAAAAACTAAATCCTATCCCTAACCCTAACTCTAACCCTAATCACTAAACATTAACCATAACCCTAAGCCTAAACCTTACACTACCATCTAAACCCTAGTCCTTAACCCTAACCGTAAACCTTACCCTAAACCCCAACATTAACCCTAACCCTAAACACTAACCGTAAACCTAACTGTAAACTAACACTAACCACTAAACCCTAAGCCTAAACTTCACCCTAATTCCTAACCGAAACCCTAACCTAACATCTAAACCGCAACCCTGACACTAACACTAAACCCTAACCCTAAACCTAAGCCGAACTCTATCAACAAATCACTAACCTAACCCCAAATCCTAACCCCAACCCTAACGCTAACAACAAACCCCAACCATAACCCTAACCATAACCCTAACTCTACCACCTAAACCCCAACAGTAACCCTAACCCTAAACTCTAAACCCAACCCTAACCCTAACTCTAAAACCTAACCCTAACCCTAAACCCCAACCCTAACATGAACCCTAACTCTAAAACCTAACCCTAACCCCAACCCTAAACCCAAACCCTAACACTAACCCTAGCCTAGCCATAGCCATAGCCCTAGCACTAACCCTAGGCCTAACCCTATCCTTAGGCCTAACCCTCCCCTACCCTTAACTCTAACCCTAAACCCTAAACCCTAACCCTAAAACTAACCCTAACCCTAACCCAACCCTAACCCAAATCCTAACCCTAACCCCAACCCATACCACTACACTTACCCCCCACCGCTACCCCTAACCAAACCCTAACCCTAACCCTAACCCTAACGCTAACCCTAACACTAACCCTAACCCTAACCCTAAACCTTATCCTAACCCTAACCCCAACATTAACACTAACCCTAACAGTAACACTAACCCTATCCCTAACCCTAACCCCAACCCAAACCTACCGTAACACCAACCCTAGCGCCGAACTCTAACCCTAACCCAAACCACAATCCTAACCCTAACCCTAGTTAACCCTAAACCTAACCATAACCTTAACCCCTGAACCCTAACCCTTACACTAACCCTCAGCCCTAGCCCCAGCTCCTAACCCTCTCCTTAACTCTAACCCTAACTGTAAACCTAACAAAACCCTGAACCCTAAACCTAACCCTAACCCTAACCCTAACTCTTCTAACCCTAACCCTAAACCTACCCCTACCCCTAACCTTATCCCTATCCCTAACCCTAACACAACCCTAACCATAACTCTAATCCTAACCCTAACCCTAACTCGTCTAACACTAACCCTAAACCTATCCCTAACCCTAACCATACCCTTAATCCTAACACTAACCCTAACCCTAACCCTATCCCTAAACCCTAATCCCAAACCCTAACCCCAACCCCAACCCCATCCTTAACCCTAACTGCACCCGAACTGTAACCTAACTCCTAACCCTAACCCTAACTCTAAACCTAACCCTAACCCTAACGCTAACCCTTACTGCTACCCTAACACTGACCGAATCTCTAACACTAACACTAACCCTAACCCTAACCCTAAGCCTAAACCCTAACCCTAACCCTAAACTCTAACCCTAACCCTATCACTAACACTAACACTAACCCTAACCCTAAGCCTAAACCCTATCCGTAACCCTAACCCTAAACACTAACCCTAACCCTATCCTAACCCTGAAACCTAACCCTAATCCTAACCCAACCCTAACCCTAACCCAAACCCCAACACATACCGCTATCCCTACCCCCAACCCCTAACCCTAAACTCTAACCCCTAACCCTAACCCAACTCTAACTCTAACCCTAACCTTATCCCTTATCCTAACACTATCACTAAACCCTAAACCCTAACACTAACCCTAACCCTAAACACTGACACTAACCCTAATCCTTACACAACAAAAAACTAACCGTAACCCTAACCCCAACCCATTCCCCTACCCCTACCCCGAACCCTAACCATAACCGTAACCCCTAACCTAACCTTAACCCTGCCCCTACCCCCAAGCCCTACCCCTAAACCATAACCCTAACCCTAACACTAAACCCCTAACCCTAAAGCTAAACTAACCCCAACCCCAACACCTACCCCTATCCCTAACCCTAAACCTAACCCTACCCTAAACCCTAATCCCTAACCTTAACCCCAACCCTAACCCCAACCCCATCCCTAACCCTAACCATACCCTAACTGTAACCCAATACTAACCCTAACCCTAACTCTAACCCTAACCCTAACCCTAACTCTAACCCTTACCCAAACCCTAACACTGACTGAACTCTAACACTAACCCCAATCCTAACCCTAAACCCAAGCCTAAACCCCAACCCTTACCCTAAACTCTAACCCTAACCCCAACACTAACACTAACACTAATGCTAACCCTAAGCCTAAACCCTAACAGTAACCCTAACCCTAAACACTAACCCTAACCCTATCCTAAACCCTGAAACCTAACCCTAACCCTAACCCAACCCCTAACCCTAATCCCTAACCCAAACTCCAACACATACCGCTACCCCCTACCCCAAACCCTAACCCCTAAACCTAAACCTGACCCAAACCCTAACGCTAAACCTTAAACCCTAACCCTAACCCTAACCCCTAACTCAACCTCTAACCCAAACACTAACCCTAACCCTATCCCTTACCCTAACTCTATTACTAAACCCCTAAACCCTAACACTAACCCTAAACCTAAACACTAACACTAACCCTAATCCTTACACAACAATAAACCTAACCGTAACCCTCAACCCCCAACCCATTCCCCTACTCCTAACCCCTACCCCGAACACTAACCATAACCATAACCCCTAACCTAACCCTAACCCCTACCCCCTACCCCTAAGCCCTACCCCTAAACAATAACCCTAACCCTAACACTATACCCTAACCCTAAAGCTAAACCTAACCCCTAACCCCAACACCTACCCCTATCCTTAACCCTAACCCTAACCCTGCCCTAATCCCTAATCCCTAACCTTAACCCTAACCCTAACCCCAACCCCATCCCTAACCCTAACCGTACCCTGACTGTAACCTAACGCTAACCCTAACTCCTAACTCTAACCCTAACCCTAACCCTAACTCTAACCCCTAACCCAAACCCCAACACTGACTGAACTCCTAACACTAACCCTAACTCTAACCCTAAACCTAAGCCTAAACCCTAACCCTTACCCTAAACTCTAATCCTAACCCTAACACTAAACACTAACACTAATGCTAACCCTAAGCCTAAACCCTAACAGTAACCCTAACCCTAAACACTAACCCTAACCCTATCCTAAACCCTGAAACCTAACCCTAACCCCAACCCAACCCTAACCCTAATCCCTAACCCAAACTCCAACACATACCACTACCCCTACCCCAAACCCTAACCCCCTAAACCTAAACCTGACCCAAACCCTAACGCTAAACCTTAAACCATAACCCTAACCCTAACACTAACCCAACTCTAACCCTAACACTAACCCCTAACCCTATCCCTTACCCTAACTCTATTACTAAACCCTAAACCCTAACACTAACCCTAAACCTAAACACTAACACTAACCCTAATCCTTACACAACAATAAAACTAACAGTAACCCTAACCCCCAACCCATTCCCCTACCCCTACCCCTACCCCGAACACTAACCATAACCGTAACCCCTAACCTAACCCCTAACCCTACCCCTACCCCTAAGTCCTACCCCTAAACCATAACCCTAACCCTAACACTAAACCCTAACCCTAAAGCTAACCCTAACCCTAACCCCAACACCTACCCCTATCCCTAACCCTAACCCTAACCCTAAACCTAACCCTAATCCTCACGCTAACCCTAACACTAACCCTATCCATAACAGTAACCCTAAAACTAATACGAACCCTAACCCTAAACCCAACCCTAATATTTACCCTAACACTATCACTAACCCATACCCTAACCCTAACCTTAAACCCTAACCCTAACCATAACCATAACACTAACCTGAAACCTAACTCTAACTCTAAAACCTAACCCTAAACCTAACCCTAAACCCTAACCCTAAAACTAACCCTAGCCTTAGCCCTAGCACTAGCCATAGGCCTAAACCTATCCTTAGGCCTAAACCTACCTTGACCCTTAACTCTAACCCTAAACCCTAAACCCTAAAAATAACACTAACCCTAACCCAACCCTAACCCAAACACTAACCCTAACCCTAACCCATACCCCTACCCCTACCCCTACCTAAAACCTAACCAAACCATAACCCTAACTTTCACGCTA
>CAKJTW010000403.1:40000-42500 GCA_917880005.1 Nanger dama | reverse complement strand
TCCCAAACCTAAACCTAACACTAACCCTAAACACTAACCCTAACCTTAGCCCTAGCTGTAGCCCCAGCCCCAGCACTAGCCCCTGCCCCAAAACTAACCCTAGCCCTAACCCCAACCCTAAACCATAAACCTTAACCCTAACCCTAAAACAAGCCCTAACCCTAAACCTAACACTAACACTAACCCTAACCCCCTAACCCTAACCCTAACCCAACCCTAACCCTAACACTAACACTAACCTCAACCCCTAATCCTACCTTTACCCCTAACCCTAACCCTAACCCTAGTCCTAGCCCCAGCACTAGCCCCAAACCTAACCCTATCCCTAACCCTAACCCAACCCTAACCCTAACCCTAACACTACCCTCAACCCCTAATCCTACCCCTACCCTACCCCTACCCATAACCCTAACCCCAACTCTAACCCTAACCCTACCCTAACCCTAAGCCTAACCCCATTCTAACCCTAACCCTAAATCTAAACCTCTTTCTAACCCTAACCCTAACAGTAACGCTAAACCTAACCTTACCCTAGCCCCAACCCAAACCCTAACCATGAACCTACCCTAACCCTAACCCTAAACCTAACCCCAACACTAACCCCAACCCTAACCTAACACTAATACTAACCCTAAACCTAAACCTAAATCTAAACTAATCTTAACCCTAACCCTAACCAATAACACTAACCCTAACCCCAAAGCCTAACCCTAACCCTAACCCTAAACACTAACCCTAACCCTAAACTTTGCCCTAGCTGTAGCCCCAGCCCCAGCACTAGCCCTGTCCCTAAACCTAGCCCTATCCCTAACCCTAACCCTAACCCTAACCCAACACTAACCCAACCCTAACCCTAACCCCAGCATCAACACTAACTGTACCCCTACCCCTACCCCTAACCCTACCCCTAAACACTAACCCTAACCCTAACCCAACCATAACCCTAAGCCCAACACTAACCTCAACCCCTAACCCTACCCCTATCCCTAACCCCAACCCTAAACCTAGCCCTACGCTAGTCCTAAACCTAGCCCTACCCTTACCCCTAACCCTAACTCTAACCAAACTCTAACCATAACCCTACCTCTATCCCTAACCCTAATCCTAACACTGAACCCTAACCCTAACCCTAACCACAACCCCTAACATACCTCTTCCCTCAACCCTAACCCTAACCCTAATCAATGACATAACCCTAACCCTAAACCCTAACTCTAACCGTAAACTAACCTTAACCCTAAATCCTAAACCTTAAATCTAACCCTATTCTAACCGTAACCCTAAAGTTAAACCTCTTCTACCCTAACCCTAACAGTAACACTAGCCACAACCCCAACCCTACCCCCTACCCCTAAGCCTAAAACATAACCGTAGCCCTAGCCCTAGCACTAGCCCTAAACCTAACCTTAACCCTAACCCAACCGTAACCCTACACCTAACTCTATCCCTCACCCTATCTCTAAACCATAAACCCTAACACTAACCCCAACCCCTAAACCTAACGCTAACGCTAACCCCAACGCCAACCCGAACCCTAACCCTACCATAACCCTAAACTTAACACTAACCCTAACACTAAGCCTAACCCTAACCCTAAACCTAACCATAACCCTAACCAATAACACTAACCCTAACCCTAAAGCCTAACCCTAACCTGAACCCTAACCCTAACCCTAACCCTAAACCCTAAGCCCTAACACTAACCCTAACCTTAACCCTAAACCAAACCCCAACTCTAACCCTAACCCTAACCCTGTTCTAACCCTAACCCTAAATCTAAGCTTCTTCTAACCCTAACCCTAACCCAAACCCTAAACCCTAAACCCTAAACCTAACCCTAACCCTAATCCTAACCCTAATCCTAACCCCAACACTAACACTAACACTCACCCTAACCCTAACCCCTAAACTCTATCCTCACTCTAACCCTACCCCTAACCCCTAACCCTAACTGTAACCGTAACCCTAACCATAACCGTAACCCTAACCCTAACTCCTAACCCTAAGAGTAACCCTAACCCTAACACTAATCCTAACCCTAACCCTAAACTCTAACACTAACCCTAACCCTAAACCTAACCCTGCCCTAACCCTAACCCTAACGCTAACCCTAAACCCTAAAAAGCTAACCCTAACACTAACCCCTAACCCTAAACCCTAACCCTTACCCTAACCCTAGACCTAGCCGTAGCCCCAGACCTAGCACTAGCCCGAGCCCTAACCCTAGCCATAGGCCTAACCTTAACCCTAACCCTAAACCAAACCCCAACCCTAACCCTACCCTAACCCTAAACCTAATCCTAACCATAACACTAACCCCAACCCTAACCCTAATGCTAACACTAACCCTAATCCTAAACCTAAATCTAACACTAACCTTAACCCTAACCCTAACCCTAACCCCTAAGGCTAATCCTAACCCTAAGCATAACCCTAACACTAACCCTAACCCTATACTCTACACCCTAATCCTAACCCTAATGCTAACCGTACCCAAACC
>CAKJTW010000403.1:0-35000 GCA_917880005.1 Nanger dama | reverse complement strand
GGTGCCGCGCCGGGGAACTTCCTGGTTCCCGGGCTCGGCTTTGCCGGGATCCTCTCGGAAGGGAAACAGTGGGGTGGAGGGCACTGCGGTCGCCGCCGCTGTGCTGGGACCTGCTCAGCCCCCCGGTCGGGACCGTTCGGAGGTAAGTTCATTTTCCGTTTTCCCACTGCGAGGCTGGCGGCGGCGGGGCTCAGCGGGCTTCCTCCAGGCACGGGCTCAGAGGAGGCCCTGGGGAGCCGGACCCCGCCATTCGCGGCCGCGGGGAGGCGGATGAGCGGCGCTCCAGACCCCCGCACTCGAGGGGCCGGCTCGGAAACGCGCGCGGCCGCCTGCCCCCGTCCACTGGAGCCCGGACGGCTTGGTGTTGCGGGTGTGATTGGCAGGTCGGCAGGCGAGGGGCGCCGGGGGGCGTGCGGGCCGGATCTGGCTGGGGCGGTGCGGGACGGGGACCTGCCGACCGGAGAAGGGGGCTCGTGGAAGGGGCGGGGGTCTGCTAGATCCTGGGGTAGGGGAGACCCGCTGCCTCCCACTCCACCACCCCCCGCCCCCCCCCCCCCCCCCGGCAAGTTTTGGTCCCCGGGAGACGTGTCTCCCTTGCAGGTTTCAGTTGCGTCCTCCAGAGTCCAAGTGGGCAGGACTGAGGCAAACTTCTCTTTTAAAATTATTGCCTTCCTGCCGCTGAACTTCGTTTCGACTAGGCAAGGGGAGGATGGGGCTGAATGAGGGCTTTGGAGAACCTGGAAATCTGTGCGCCTTTGCGAAGTTTGCAAAATACTTAGGAGCTCACAGCCGGGTGGTGCGGGGCGAACGGTTACTCGTAGGTATTTTAATTGAAATTGTGAGGGGTCTGTGGATCCACGGGTGAACATTTCTATACATTGAAATGCCCCCGCCCCTGCACAGATGCTTTTTAATTGGTAGATTTCAACATGAGCTAAATGAATCGCTTATGGGACTGGGAAGGAGTTTTGAATTGGGGCAATAACAAGTCATGGAAATAATGTGACATATAGAAAAAAGTGGGGACTCGGTTTTAAATACTTTGTTAGAAGAAAGTTATTTCAATCGTGTATTAATCCATTTATAAATAGAAGTAAGTCTTTGGAATAATTAATATTTCATAGCTCAGAGGTCGGACAAAACCTTAGATACCATCTTGCCCAACTCCTTCATATATTGAATCTATGGGAAGTTCTGTTCAGGAAAGTCAGGTTGCTTTTTTCTTTTGTGAAGTCATCTTAATAAGAATCAGATTAGGCAGCATTAAATAGACAGTGATTTATTTGCCTTTATTTCTCTGTCAGACCCTAAAGTTAAGAAGAAACGATACTGAGCTTGCTTTTTTTTAATAGTAAAGTTTGTAAACATCATCTGGTTTATTACTTAAAAATGGATGTTGCTCCTGTGTTATGTTCTATATAACTTAATTGAAATATGTAAAAATGTAAGAGAAAAGAAGCTACACGATAAAAGCAGGAATTAAAAAACCAGAGCCTTAATTGCCAGTACAGGTATTCTGAGTTAATAGAAATTCCTTTGCTGATTATGTCTTTAAAGAATCACTCAGGTGTTACAAGGGCACCAGAGAAGCATCATTTCCCAAACATTAAGATCCTGGGCCCTAAGTCTTGCTGTTGATGCCTACTTAATGTTTTTAACTAGTAGACCTGGCTCTCTGGGGTTAGGGTTATGTTTCTGGTGAGAATAGCCCATTACCAGTTATAACATTGTTTTGATGTGAAATAGCTCCTTGGAAGGACAGCTGCCATTGGTTAAACAAGCCAGTAGGTACAAGTGTTGGCTTTGGCACCATCTGTTAATTGGCTGGTCATCCTTGGGAACTGGGGCAACTTCCTGGTATGGCAGATGCAAGCTGGGTCCCAGTGCCAGGCAGAGGTTGCACGGTCAGTTTGGTTTTTGGTCAGTTCAGTCTTTGCCCTTGGTGTTCCCATCTATCTCAAGTTACTGTTACATTTTGTAGCTGTTGAAGATGAGTGAAAAAGAGACCAGCAAATTTAAGCTAGTGGCAAATTGAAAAGAAACAAAATTACTTTGATTGTAAATGCTAGGAATGTTAAGGCAGTTTGAAGTCCTGCAAAAACTTAGACACAATACCAGAACTTTTAAGAATTGCTGCTTCATTTAGCAAGTGGCAAGTGATTACATTTTCTGGTTTATGCTTGCAATTTCACTTCAACCAGTTTTGTTTTGTTTAGTGAAATAGTACTGTTACCAATAATACTCTGATCATTTATTACCAGAAAGGTATAGTTTGTCCCTTCAGTGTGATTTTGAAAGGTGTATTGCCTTGCTAGATATGATTTATTTATATTTAGTATCTCATTTTTTCATTTAGAAAGTGTCTCCATTTTTACAGTAAAAGTCAATACCAAAGTAATGTTCATTTGGAAGAAATCTGACTTCTGCAACACTTCTTTATAGTACATGGACATTAGAGCCTGAGAATTAATCACAAACACTTGAAGTCTCAACTGGTCTCTGCCATTTCCAGGTTATGGAATTTCATGAAGATAACTTAAGTTTTTAAAGGTTGTTTCTTTGTAAAATTGGGGAGAATTATAAATTTACATTTGTTTATTCAACAGATATTTCTTGGGTGGCTTCTTGTATGCACAGCCTTCTGTCATGTACCTTGTTCTGAACGACTAGAGGGATCAGTCCTTTGAAGTACAGTACATGGAACTATAAAACCCGTCACCAGGGAATCTGACTTGATTGGGAAGGGCAGGGCAAGCTGTGCTGAGGAAGTTGCTGGTAGGACCTGAAGGATGAGGAAGAGATGGCAGGTGGAAGGGTGGGACACAGAGAATGAAGGAGTGAGTGTAGAGAAGAGAATGTTTGTGGGTGAGTGAGTTCTCTCTGTGGCACCTGTCTCACCACTGTTGCTTGTGGAGGGAAGGTTGGCTCTTGGGTCTCATGAACTGTCATTGTCTGAACCAGGTGGCTCAGCCTTTGTAGAAAGAGTGTCCGTCCAGATGACTCTGACCTCACTAGACGGGTGATGACTCTCTGCGCACTTTGGTGTCCACTACTATACAACTCTGGCACTGATTACTTGATAATTTCTATATCTGTAAAGCTTGAGTTAAATGTCAAAAGGTTCTTTGATTTCCTTAGACAGACTGTGTAATATTGGTGTTTTAAAATTTTGGGAACATTTTCCTTGGAAGAGCTTAGACTGCCTTATTTAAAATGTCTACTCCTCACAAAATGCAAGTAGCAATTCACTGTAAGCTCTGGAGTTTCACATCTTGTTTGGTTAAGTATTGGGGGCTGTAAAAGGATTACTTAATTATCCTCTGAGAGAGGTATACATTGCACCTGTGTCTTGACATTGATACTAGTGTAGAAGTTTTCATTGTATCCTGAATTAACAGGGGAATTAAAAATATTAGAGTAATGCTTTTCATGAAATAAGTGAAAGAATATCATTTTAAGCTTCTTAATATATTAATTTTGGTTGTCCTGTGTGCTCAGTGGTGTCTGACTCTCTGCAGCCCCATGGACTGTACCCTGCTAGGCTTCTCTGTCTATGGAATTTTCCAGGCACGGATACTGGAGTGGGTTGCCATTTCCTTCTCCAATGAGTGTGAACTCAGTACAGAGTATGGAATTTTGCAGGCAAGAGTACTGCAGCGGGTTGCCATTTCCTACTCCAGGGAATCTTCCCGACGCAGGGATTGAATCAGCCTCTCCTGCATTGGCAGGCAGCTTCTTGACCACTAGTGCCACCTTAGAAGCCCCCACATGCCCCCTGAAAGGGTGGAAAATGTGTGAGACATATGGTACATAGTCAAAATCCCAGCATACATATAGCGCCAGAGGAGAGGGAGAAGAAGAGTAAGACAGAGTCAGTATTTGAAGAGATACTTCATGTAGAAGTATTCTAAATCTTCGAATATTCCAAACTGAAGCCACAGACTGAAGAATATCCATAAGACAACCCTCTTCCCCCAAATCTAAATACATTACAGTAATCTAGAGAAAACAAAGACAAAGAGAATATCTTAAAAGTGAGACCATTTACCTCAGATTGGGACTTGAACCCATGTACCATGACTCGAACCCAGCAAAACCTAGTTTGGGACTCAAACTCAGCCAAAACCCTGCTTGGAACTTGAACCCACGTGGCTGGGACTCAAACCCAGCCAAAACCCCATAATACCTGATTTAAGGACCTAGTAAAGCTCAGATTCTTGATGTCTCATCGCATAAAGAATTCAGTGAGAGAAAAAGTGATAGGTAAGAAGTGGATTTATTCAGATTCAGAGAGAAGCACACTCCACAGTCAGAGTGTGGGCCATCACTGAGGGTGAGTGTGCTCTTAGTGATATTACATAGATCAGTAATGGCAGATTTAATATTTTATTGTGGAATTAACACAGCATTTCTAAGCCAGTTCTCTGTTTTTTTTTCTCCGTTTCTTTTTGTTTGTTTTCCTTTTGAATCTTTTAATGCTTGTTACCATATCTGTAGTTTGAAAAGAAAAGGTGGAATAAGGCTTTGAAAACTGAGTGACAATGGAAATAAATGCGGAAAGTAAAATTTATAAGGGTTAGGTATGTGAGTGGGGGATAGATGTTTCTGTGTATTTTGCTGATGCCTGTTATAAAACATAAATTGACAGATAATAACACTTGATATGAATGTTTAAAAATTAAGAGTAATGTATTTGTCTCACCTGTTCCATGTTCCTTTTTTCTGGATTTGTTTTGTATTGATTTAAAAGAAATATTCCATTTCCTCCTTTTAAAATTACCTTGGGATTAAATATTCTTTTACTCTGCGTTAGTATTTGCCTAGGAAATTCTAATCTTTTCTCTACTTATCAAAGTGTAATATTGAGACTTTTACCCTTTTTCTAGATAATGTAAGTCACTTTTAAAACATGTAAGTCAATTTCCTTCTCTTTTTTTGTATTATGTTTTAAAATGTATATATGTTTTATACCCCCAAAGACCTATTTCTATTGTTTTGTACCATTATTATTCCTAATTGAATAATTAGGCTTACTGCCCTTCTTTTCTTCTTTTTTATGTTACTTTCTGTCTGGAAAATTTTTCCATCTGCCTGCAGAATACCCTTTAGTATTTTCTTTAGAGTGGATTTAGTATTGGTAAAATCTAAAACATTTAGTTTGAGAATGTTTGAAAGATACATTTTGCTAGGTATAGAATTCTAGATTGGCAATACACACATACATAGATTTGTATATTCTTTGGAGAAGAGATTATTCTATAATATTTTTCTTTGTTGCTATTGAGAAGGCAGCTGCTATTTATCACTTTTTTGCTGATAATTTCTTTCTTAGGCTATTTTCAGGCTTCCCTTGTGGATCAGCTGGTAAAGAATCCACCTGCAATACGGGAGACCTGGGATCGATCCCTGGGTTGGGAAGATCCCCTGGAGAAGGGAAGGGCTCCCCACTCCAGTATTCTGGCCTGTCACAAAGAGTCGGACACGACTGAATGACTTTCACTTCACTTTCACGGGCTATTTTTAAGATTTTCTTTTTGTCTTTCAGATTTGGTTTCAAATGATCTCTCTCTCCTCTCCCCCCTTTTCTTTTCACAGCTGTTTATGTTGTGACCTGGTGTCTTTCATCTGTCTTGGATAGTTTTCAGCTGTCATCTCTTCGAATATTGCCTCTCCCCATTTCTCCTGCTTTATCTTTCTGAGACTTCAGTTAACCAGTGTTAGGTCTCAGTAGCTCCACTGTGTTTCACCTCCCTTCTAGGTTTTACTTTTTTTTTTCTAGTGGTTCAGTTTACCTCTGGCCTTTCAGTTTAGTCTTCATCTCTAACTTGCTCTTCAGTGTATTCATTTTCTGGATTCTTAATTTTCGTTGCTGTATTTTTCATTCTAGAATTTGTTTGGTTCTTTTAAAAATCTGCTATGCCACTTCTATAGTTTATAATTCCCTGTCAAAATGTGCAAGCTCTTCACATGTCTCTGAACAGAATAAGCAGGTAACTCTGTCCTGGAGAATTTTTCCTGTGGTCTGTTATTATTTGAGGAGTGTCAGTTCCATGTATGCATGCTCATTGTGTCCTGTTCACTGTATTTGAAAGATTATTTCTAGAAGTAAATGTAGATTTAGATGAGGATTTTTCCTTGCTTTTGCCAGGCAAAAAGCAACACCTTGATTCAAATTAGGATCACCTTGTTTCCAATTGAGATTTATTTTAGTGTCTGCAAAGACTGGTTTTGTTTACTCTCTGTGTAATCCTTTCTTCTGGGATTCAGCTTTCTGAGGCCTTATTACAGTCGGGGGTGTGGCTCCCGTAGTGTCTCTTGTACTCTGATTTGCTGTCTTCTGAGCCCTCCAGGCTGCTTAAGTATAAATTAGCCCCTCAGGCACCTTCTTTGATTGGGTAAGCATTTCCAGGAGGAAAGAAGCTCCAGGCTTCTTTGTTATTACAATTATTTCTCCATTCTACTTTTAACAGATATTTGCATTATTTCCAATTTTGGACTGTTAAAGCTGCTATGAACATTCTTATATATGTATTTTGTTGAACATATCTACTCCTTTCTTTTGGAAATATCCCTAGAAATAGAATTGTTGAATAAATATTTAACTCTTGTAGTTATTATCAGTTTTTCAAAGTGGTTGTGCCAGTTTTTAACCCTTTGATATTTTTAATAATTAAAAATATACTTTACATATATATATATTTAAGTCTAGGTTTTTGTCTCTAAGAATGTTGTGGTGTATTATGTGGCCTAGCTTTGGAAATACAGGCCCCTTGCCTTTATGTAACTCTCATGAGTTTGTGTTTTACTCTCCCAGCTGATGCTTAGTTATTGGTAAATAGATTCCTAATAGGATAATCTGGTTTTTGAAAGCAGCATCTTAGAATTTGTATTCATATTAGTACTAAGTATAGTTACAATTAGTAGACCATATCAGTTGCTGAAGAGACATTTCTCAAATTTCTTTTTAGAAGTTGCTTTTTAAAATATTGAACACTATTTGTCATCAGTTTATATCACATTTTATTGTTAGTTTGAATTCTAAGCTCCTTCACTAGACTTGCTTGGGAATATTTTTCTTTTACAAACCCTTTTTCCTCCAGAGTTGATGATTTCTCATTACTAAGGATTACCAAAGGAGTATCATCTGGATTCCCCCTTCAAATTTAGGATTACCTTTGATTACTTCACTGTTAGTAGTCTTTTTGACTTCCTTCCAAGTGTCCTTTGAATCTGCCCTTCTGTCCTCCTTTTCAAATATAACCAGCATTTCAGACTAGTTTGTTTTAGTTCATACTTGGTTTATTGCAATAACTTATTAATTGATTCTAGTTATAATGGTGAGGGATTAGAATCTTCCTCAGTTACCCATGGAATTGAAATTGATTTTTAGGTCACAAACCTTTTAGTTCTTGAAAGAGAACTTTAAAATTGTTTCAACTCCTTTATTTTATAATAAGACCAAAAATGGACCCATGCTAATCCATGTGCCAAATATATGAGATATTTAGTTTAAGAAGGCATTTTTTTTCCCATGCATAATCCCTTGACTCCCATCTTTTTTAGGACTTTTGTCCTGACTGCGTTCTGTTAGCTGGGACCAGGTTTGTGTCTATTGCTCTATCTTGAGCCCTTTGAAAAGTTTTACACGTTGCAGAGCTGAATTAGTATCTGTTGAATGTGGATGGACACATACTTGTGTTTAGAATCCAACTAGATGTAAATCCTTAATGTCGGGCCTGGAATCCTGCCTACTTTTCTTTGTAGTTTGCATGGTATCTGCTATAGGGCTTACTATTACAGTTAGTTGTCTGGAATTTTTAGCTGACATTTAAATTTTATTTTCGTTTATTTTTGGCTGTACTGGGTGAGCAGCGATTACTCTGTTGCTGTGTGTGGGGCTTCTCTGGCAGAGCATGGGCTCTGGGGCCTGTAGACTTAGTAGCTGTGGTGCAGGGGCTTAATTGCCCTGCAGCACATGGAATCTTCCTGGACCAAGGATTGAATCCGGTGTTGCTCAGTCGTGTCCGACTCTTTGCGACCCCATAGACTGCAGCATGCCAGGCTTCCCTGGCTATCACTAACTCCCGGAGCTTATTCAAACTCATGTCCATCAAGTTGGTGATGCATTCCAACCATCTCTTCCTCTGTCGTCCCCTTCTCCTCCCACCGTCAATCTTTCCCGGCTCAGTGTGTGCTGTGGGCTTTGTCGCTCAGGCGTGGCTGACTCTTGCGACCCCATGGAGTGTAACCTGCCCGGCTCCTTTGTCCATTGGATTCTCTGAGGCGAGAATACTGGAGTGGGTTGCCATTTCCTTCTCCAGGGGATGTTCCTGACCCTGGAATCGAACCCAGGTCTCCTGCATTGCAGGCAGACTCTTTACTGACTGAGCTATCAGGTATCAGGGTCTTTTCCAGTGAGTCAGTTCTTCACATCAGGTGGCCAGAGTATTGGAGTTTCAGCTCCAGCATCAGTCCTTCCAATGAATATTCAGGACTGATTTCCTTTAGGCTGGAGTGATTGGATCTCCTTGCAGTCCAAGGGACTCTCAAGAGTCTTCTCCAACACCACAGTTCAAAAGCATCAATTCTTCAGCACTCAGCTTTCTTTATAGTCCAACTCTCACATCCATACATGACTACTGAAAAAACCATGTATTGGTAGGCAGATTCTTAATCATTGGACCACCAGGGAAGTCCTTAACTGACTTTTAAAATGAAGCCAGATCCCTGAAAACCAGAGATACTGTAGCCTTCATTTTAATTTTTATCTGTAGACCTCAGGCATTATGTATAGTTCTGATAGGATATATTAAGTGCATTAGGCAAATAAAAGCTAGTTTGGAAAGACCTGCCTATCTGTAACTGAGATAGGAAAGGAAGTCTTGGGAAGGACATTTGTTTTTCCTAAATACCTAAGAAGTTGCCCAGTCTAAAACTACTAGAATTTGATAAATCTTTCTGGAAACCTAACTTAAATTCTACCTGCAGAAGGGGAAATCAGACCTCGTTCTTATGTGCTGTTTCATTAACATACCTGTGTAAACAAACCTAGGAAATCGGATGATTTCTCATTTTGCCTATCTCCTTCTCTGATTTTATTAGTAGGGAGTATTTGGTTAATTCAGTGAATGGGCTAAATAAACCTTTTACTTTAGCTGTAGTAGAAGATTGGCTTTACTTCTTTTGAGCAGGAAAACACAGAAAGCCTTGAAAATTTAGAATTGTGTTTTCGGGCATGTAAATTGCAGAAAGAATGAATATTTATAGAGAGCTCAAGAATTGTGAAAGTACATTGGTGAGACCATCCATGTCAATGAATGACTTTAATAGTCATCATCCATTGGACTGCAGCCCTCCAGGCTCCTCTGCCCACGGAACTTTCCAGGCAAGGTTACTGGAGTGGGTTGTCATTTCCTTCTCCAGGGGATCTTCCCAACCTAGGGATCAAACCTGCAACTGTTAGTCTCCTGCATTGGCAGACAGTTTCTTTACCGCTGATGCCACCTGGGAAGCCCACTTTAATATTAACTGAAGTTATTTCTTTGTCTGGCATGAGAAGATATTAACCTGGAATGCCCTGACATATTTATTTCAAGTCATGAATTGTGCACCTGAATTAAGGGGAGGTACTAGAATTGCTAGGATGTGAGTTCCATGCAAAAGGGGTGTTTGTTTTGTTTGTGGCTGTGTCTGCAGGGCCTGGAACACTCCCTGGCTTGTAATAGCTGCTCAGTAAATATTTATTGAATGAATAGTAAATTTGTATATTATCTGTTTTATTATATATTACTCTGTCTGTTTTAAATTTAAACATTGAACATTAGTCATTGTAAGTTTTGGTTTATAAGCCTTTGGGGTATTAACATTTAAATTGGCTGAGACATTTTCTGATATTTCTGATTGGTTGTGAGAGGGTTTCACAAAGCACATTGGAGAGCATTCATTCACTTGTCATTAAATCATTTTGAGATATTTTTAAGTGGATACAGGAAACTCCATTCCATGTAAATTAACAACCATTCATTTACACAGTCCGTCATTATTGCACATTTAAGTTTATAATTTTTTTGTTGTTACCAATAATGCTTCAGATAAGAAATTTTTCTTAAGCTTTTTCTTGGGATGGCAGTTCAGTACATCGTAATTTAGCAAAAGAGGGTTTAGGAATTTCTACTAAAAATGAACTTGGGTTATATAGCTGTTAAGGTGAGATCAGAATCTCCAGTGATCAGGTAGCTGAGCAACGCAGCTCATTGAGAAGGCCAGCTTCTTCTGCATCTGGATAAAGGATGATCATCAGTCTCTTCACTTCAGTTCTGTCTTGCATTTTATAGAGAACCTGGCTATCACTTGGATTTGTCTTTTTCTCTTAAAGAATAGGAGAAGGCAATAGCACCCCACTCCAGTACTCTTGCTTGGAGAATCCCATGGACAGAGGAGCCTGGAAGGCTGCAGTCCATGGGGTCGCTAAGAGTCAGACACAACTGAGCGATTTCACTTTCACTTTTCACTTCCATGCATTGGAGAAGGAAATGGTAACCCACTCCAGTGTTCTTGCCTGGAGAATCCCAGGGACTGCGGAGCCTTGTGGGCTGCCGTCTATGGGGTTGCACAGAGTCAGACATGACTGAAGTGACTTAGCAGCAGCAGCAGCTTAAAGAATAAGTGAGTCACTACGACTCTTTCTGCCCTCTTAATTATGGCTTAAATATTACATATACATTTACCTCTTTTATACATGTGGCTACATAAATTTCTTTTATAATTATTTCTGGATTTTGCTGGAAAAGGTTTGCCTTTCATATTAAAATGTAAAACATTCTGTTCATACAAAGGACCATATGTAATAAGTGTGTTATATAAGTCTAATAGAATATGTATATGTCCCTTCTCTCAGCTTAAGTGGTACAGTGTTAGTCCTACCCTCTTATATCTCCCTACAATTCCTCTTGTCTTACTTTTGTCCCCAGAAAACCATTAGCCTCAACTCTGCTTTTTCTTTTGCTTTGCTTTATAGTTACATATGTTTATGTATTATTAATTTTATTTTTGAACTCTATATAAATAGTATCACTTCATGTGTATGTATACATATATGTATTTGTGTATATATGCATATGTTTGCAAACTTAGTAAAAATTTTTAAACTGAAACCCACAAATGTAATTTGCATATAAAGTTAGTAGCTTTGCCTTTTGTATTAGTCATCTTTGCTATAATAATGCTATGTAACAAGTCACTGTGAAACTTCAGTGATGTACACTGACAGACATTTATTTCTAGCTCATAGGTTTGGCAGTCACTGCTGGGTGTGGCTGGATTTAGTTGTGTGCTAGGTGTCTTCTCATTCTGGGACCAGCAGAGATTGGGGTGCAATGTAGGAGTACAGGAGAACACAGCTTGGTGCTCGTAAAGCCTTCTGGTTAGAACTGGTGCAGTTCTGCTCACAATCCTATCTGTCATGTGCCCAGGCCCTCAAATCCATGAGGTGGGGAGTATCCTAGGACGACAAGTGATAGAAGGCATATGAACAAAAGATAGTGTCTGCTGCTTCTTCCTCCTAAAAAGCAGTATAAGAGACTTAGAACAGTTCCATTCCTGTTACGGTACCTTCTTCCTAGATTACATGCTGTTTTTGTTCAGTAGTTTAGGTTTGTTTGTTTTTATAACTCATCATTTCGGAAATTATACCACTAATATTTGCATTTATCCATTTTACAGTTCTCTTTTCTCACCATTCTTTCCTGTATTTCAGACCTCTTTTTGGCATCATCTTCCATCTTTGTGAACTTTAGTTTTGGAAGCATCCTTAATGATGATCTGCTTATAGTACATTCCCTTAGTTTATATCTGAATTTTCTTTATTTTGCCCCTTTTCTTGAAAAATCAGTTTAGCTGAGTTGGTACATAATTATAGCTTAAAACTTATTTTCTCTTGGAACTGTGGAGATACTGTTGTAGTGTCTTCTGGCTTCCATGGTTGCAGTTGATCAAGCAGAGTCTGATTGTTCCTTTGTAAGTGGTCTGCTTTTGTTTCTGGTTGGTTTTAAGAACTCTTTGTCATCGATGATTTGCAGTTTCACTGTAATATCTCTAGGTGTCTGTCTCTTTCTTTTCTTTTGTTTTTAAATTTATACCTCTTGGAATTTGCTGAACTTGAATCTGTACATTCACATTACTGTGCAACCATCACCATTCATCTCCAGAACTTTAATCTTCCCAAAACGAAACTTCACCCATCAAACACTAACTACTCATTTTCTGCTCCTCCAGCCCCTGGCAGCGTTCATTCTACTTTCTGGCTCTGTGGATGTGACTTCTCTAGTCCCTCATCTTAAGTAGAATGATAGAGTACTTGTCCTATTCTCCATAGCTGTGCTCAGTCATGTTTGAGTCTTTGAGACCCCATAGACTGTAGCCTGCCAGGCTTCTTTGTCCATGGGATTTTCCTGGCAGGAATACTGGAGTGGGTTGCCATTTCCTACCCAGGAAATCTTCCCAACCTAGGGATCAAACCTATGAATCTCGTGTCTCCTGCATTGGGAGGCGGATTCTTTACCAGCGTGCCACCTGGGAGACCACTTTTCCTGCTGTTACTTGCTTATTTCACTTTGCGCAATATCTTCAAGATTGAATCAGGTTTTTAAAAAATTATACTTTGTAATGAGATTAAAAATGAAGATCACATCAGCTTTTAGTGGATATTGGGATTTTTGAGTATTCTTTTTTAAGAAAAGTTATTATACAGTGAAATAAGTTAATTTGATCTCTGGGAGGAATACTGTTAGAGACAGTAGTATGTGATCCTGTATGTTGTGACTTATAATTCTGCTAAATTTAAGTTTTAAGTGACCAAGAGTGGTGGGAGTTATTTTTACCTCATGTTTGGTGCTGCAGTAAAGAAAAGGGTATGGTGGCATTTCTTTCCTTTAACCAGAACCTGAGTTCCTTGAATATGGTGTTGTCACAAAAGTTGGAGGAGTCACTTGAAAGTATCCCATCTCCAGTTCCTGTGAAATGCGCTGAAAGGCCAGCTTTTGCAGAAGCACTCCAATAATGCATTTTATGTGAAACTGGATTTGAGACAAAGTACTCTTTCCCTCTTAGATGGTGTGAAAAGTGACATGTAAGATTCTTCTTTCTCCTTTGTATGTCCAGGCGGTAGCATTTACAGGAGGAGAAAGGAAATCTGAAAATGTTACCTTTGTGCTACTAAACTGCCTCATTGCTGAAAAGAATCGGTAGTCCACCTACTTGGGCATGAAGGGTTTGCATTTCAAAGCTGTGATTAGCATAAAGAGTCTTGAACACATGACTTCGCTTATAAATAATTAAAAATATGTTTTCTAAGAACTACTCCATGACAATTCCAACTCATGCATCGTTGCATATTTGTCAAGTACATTTATCACCTCAGATGGTAAGGTTATAAATTCAGTGTTTATGGTCTTATTGTCTTAAGTCTTATTGTCCTGTTTCTTTTGAGGTTACTGTTTTTGGTGCTGAGAAAACTCATAATATCTGAGGAATGTCAGTCCTTAAATAAGTATTTATTTGGCAGTTCACAGCAACAGTCAGAACTGGACATGGAACAACAGACTGGTTCCAAATAGGAAAAGGAGTACGTCAAGGCTGTATATTGTCACCCTGCTTATTTAACTTATATGCAGAGTACATCATGAGAAACACTGGACTGGAAGAAACATAAGCTGGAATCAAGATTGCCAGGAGAGATATCAATAACGTCAGATATGCAGATGACACCACCCTTATGGCAGAAAGTGAAGAGGAACTGAACAGCCTCTTGATGAAAGTGAAAGAGGAGAGTGAAAAAGTTGGCTTGAAAAACTCAACATTCAGAAAACGAAGATCATGGCATCTGGTTCCATCATTTCATGGGAAATAGATGGGGAAACAGTGTCAGACTTTGTTGGGCTCCAAAATCACTGCAGATGGTGATTGCAGCCATGAAATTAAAAGACGCTTACTCCTTGGAAGAAAAGTTATGACCAACCTAGATAGCATATTCAAAAGCAGAGGCATTACTTTGCCGACTAAGGTCCGTCTAGTCAAGGCTATGGTTTTTCCTGTAGTCATGTATGGATGTGAGAGTTGGACTGTGAAGAAGGCTGAACGTCGAAGAATTGATGCTTTTAACTGTGGTGTTGGAGAAGACTCTTGAGAGTCCCTTGGACTGCAAGGAGATCCAACCAGTCCATTCTGAAGGAGATCAGCCCTGGGATTTCTTTGGAAGGAATGATGCTAAAGCTGAAACTCCAGTACTTTGGCCACCTCATGTGAAGAGTTGACTCATTGGAAAAAACTCTGATGCTGGGAGGGATTGGGGGCAGGGGGGAGATGAGACGATAGAGGATGAGATGGCTGGATGGCATCACTGACTCGATGGACGTGAATCTGACGGAACTCCGGGAGTTGGTGATGGACAGGGAGGCCTGGAGTGCTGCGATTCATGGGGTTGCAAAGAGTCGGACACGACTGAGCGACTGAACTGAGCTATGGGTAGCAAGGGTGCATGGCTTAGTACAAAGTGCTTTGATGTTGCCATTTAGGAATTGTAAATTTAAGATAAGAAACTTTGATGTAAATATGAACAGAGAGCAGTCCCTGGTAGAGAGAGCAGTCCCCACAGGTGTGAGTGAGCTGCATGTAAGTTCTTGGATCCTCTGAGTGTGTGGTCTACTCTGTCACAGGCGGCCCCAGCCACCCTGTGACACCAGGAAGCCTGGCCCACCTCCTAGTCTCCTGGGTGGGCTCGGTGAAGTGCCAGGAAGACAGTGTTTTCATGGTGAGACCCTATTGTGATGTGGATTATTTTAGATTTTTCCATACAACTTCTCATTTTGGGGGAATAATTGGGTTGTCTGGAAATGGAAATCATTTCATAATATCCAGTGCAAGATGCTGGTGTGGGCAGGGGGCCAGGTGGTCATGCAGCGCCCCCTGCAGTGATAGGCCACAGCTAACGAGAGCACATGGGCCCTGCTGGCATCCAGAACTGGGCGTCCTTCTGTCCGTTTATACTGCTTTCATGTATTACATGGCGTGAGTAAAGATGAGTTAGAGATGGGGCAAGCATATTTCTTCAAACAATGTTTCTTGACCTGTAATCTGTTTCAGAAGCAGGGGTCCTTACTATTGTGCTGTTTTCTTAATTGACTTAGAAAGTTATCTCCCCTTCCTGTGATCCTGAGAGGTAGCTGATCAGCTTATGAGGGCAGCTCCCTGAGCACAAGTGTAAATTCTGTATCGAATCTGATATTACCTGGTTTGTGGAATTTCATACATTAGGCTCAAGGAGACACTTGTGCACCCATGGTGATGTTTACATGTTCCTTTGTGCCTCATTTTCTTTAATATAGTATCAAAAGGAAAGTGAAGTTGCTCAGTTGTGTCTGACCCCTTTGCAACACCATAGACTGTAGCATACAGGGCTCCTCCATCCATGGGATTTTCCCAGGCAAGGGTACTGGAGTGGGTTGCCATTTCCTTCTCCAGAGGATCTCCCCCGACCCGGGATCGAACCTGGGTCTCCCTCATTGCAGACAGATGCCTTACCATCTGAGCCACCAGGGAAGCCGTATTGTCAAGGGAGGAGGATCTGTGATTATATCCTAACAAGGGGTTAACTTTGTATTTATGAGTAATACAGGGTGATGCATTAAGTTTTACTCAACTGAAAAGAACCAAATACAGAATTTTGTATGTATTTGTAAAAGTACACTTTAAAAATATATACAGAAAATTCCTGGAAAGGAGACATGCCACAAATGATTGGGTAGATGTGGTGGCATTGTACTGTTGAGACAGTTTTTCTTTCTACTTAGCTGTTTCCAGTTTTTTAAACAATGAAACCATGATACATTATAATGAAGAAAAGGCCCATTATTAGAGAAAGTATAGCAGTAACTTTGGTAACTTTTATTTGGTGGTGTGTATAAATCATTTATGTGCAGTCAGAATACATTCAGCAGGTGTGATGTGTTTAATTTACCCAAAATGGGGTGCTTTCTTCCTCTGACTTATTTATGTGGTGATAGAGGAGGGAACTGAAGACAGATTAATAAATTTCTGTGGCAACAACTTTATGCATATTATTTACTTTTGAGGTAACTTCTTACAGAAAAAGGAAAATATGAACAGAATCACGATGGTCCAAACGTTGATTGGTAATTTTTTACATTTAGATGATGTCAGGTTTTTTTTTTTAAACAGTAAATTTTTGTAAGTGAATTATTTTTATTTTCTTTAGAAAATTTTAAATACTGACCTTTAGAAAATATGATTTCTTTCTCTGTTTTCTTCCCAGGACATGTATTCCTCTGAGAAACACTGGACAGCAGATTTGGGTGTAGCGCCTGATCGGGACCACATAGAGAGACATCTCCAGTCATGGGTAAGTGTCCTAGGTAAATTGGAATTATGTCATTTCATCAGTGATTGAATATTGTGGTGTGGCCCAAGACCGTGCCTTTGTCTCTATTTAAAAGAAGGTAGTACTGTTTGGTGTTTGATTTATCCTAAGAAGTTAGATGTGAGGATCTCTTTGTCATTAGCTTCTTGGCTGGCGTAGTTTACCATCTGGACTTTTCTATTGGCTGTTCATTGGAAAGTGACTCTTTAGAAATGTGAAGCGGAAGATGGCAGTTGACCATAATTAGCAGAGCTTTATTATGTGACATTTAACCATTGGGTAACATGGGTTAATATTATTTAATCAAAGATATATCAGTGTCTTTGGATCAAGGAACCAAGTCTGTCTTATAGACTTATCTTTTGAAATAGATTTTATCTTCTCAGTTGTAAGGGGATATAGTATATATAATATTTTCTGTCATGTCGTTCTACTTCTGTTCATGAACAGGAGAACTAGACTTTACTCTTTTAACTGTTTACTTCTAGAGAGTGAGGAAAGAACTAAGGTTTTATCTTGATTGGGATCCTATGACAGTTGTGGTGTACTTTAGAGTACAGCCTTTTTGGTAAGGGAAACTGGGATGAAGTGAATATTTTCAGTTTTTCACATACTGATTGTATATACCTTGATAGGAATACAGCAGCTTTTCTCATCAATTTGAATAATCAGGCAAAAGTTGATAAGCGAAAATGAAGCTGTTGTGAGATCTTTGGGTATTTTCTACTAACAGTAATACTGCAAGCTGTGGTCTTGGGTTTTGGAGACTTTTCAGTGGGTTACTTTTTTGGTGGTGTGCTTTGAATAAATAAGGATAGTTGCCAGATGAGTTCAAATACAGATTAAGAAAGACACAGCTTTTGTTATTTTGGCTCCATTCCTGTGAAATTTGGTGAGAATGTTTCTCTTTGTAGAGTGCCAACTCTAGTAAAGATGAGAGTATGAGCTCATGAACACTATGAGCATTTTAATTTAAGAAATGCGTATTTTTTTAAATTTAAATTTTGTTCTACTTTGTAAGCTTAGTGGTCTGGTAGTGTCACTTACAGACGGCAAGTTCTTTGAGGACAAACAAATACCCAGGTATCTTTCATTTTTGAATTTCAGAGCCCTGTGAGCCTGAAGGTAGAGGGAGGGGGTGGCTTACTAGGCATCTGATGATGAGTACTGGAACCACAAACAAATTTTTATTTATAAATTGCAATGGTTATATTATATTTCATCTGCAAGATTTTTAATTGGATCTTTTTATATCCACTAGTTCATTTCTCATTTCTGCTTGTTTGTGTTTAAAATGTTTTCAGTTCTCTTGTTATTTATATCTTTGAGCATCTTTAACATTTTTTAAAGTCTTTTTCAGGTCATTCAGTGATTTGTTTTGTCTGCAGTGAATTTATGTTCTGGTTGTTGATATCATTGGTGTCAACATCATGTTCTGTAATTTTGCAGGCACAGGAGTTTTTTTCTGATGAGAGTTTTCTTTTTCCTGTCTCTTCCTCTCTGATTTCCCCTGCTGGTCTAGCAGTTTTGCCCTTGTCTCTGCCTGGCTTTAGAGTTCCCAGATCAGAACTAGGTCTTGTGTTAGTGGACCAGGCCCTGGCCTCAGTGATGTTGGCATGGCGCAGATTTGGTCACTGGGTCAGCTGGCATGAGGTCAGCCTTTTCCTATGCTGTGGCCTCAGTGTAGTTAGCAAAAATCTTTTTTGATCTAGTTCCCTAGACAAGGCAGAGTGCCACCCCAGTGCCTGATTTTCAGTGAAGTGCCTGCTGCCGACCCTAGTTCACGTGGAGCCCTTGCTACCCGATCCAATCAACTCATAGTTAATCGCTGAGAGCCCACTGCATGCCTGCTGCCTTTTCCTATCTGGGGCCCAGAGCCCAGCAGACCTTCTGGCTTCGCTGAGGCTTACACTTTATGTTCCTGTGAGATTGCTGACCCATGGAGATGTTTAATTTGTTAGGGGCATAGGTAATGTTCTTTTTGGTCATTTGTCTTTATATTTTATCGGTGATTTCTCAGTGTTTGTTGTGAAAACAGGGAGCTACAAAGCATGAACAATGCCATTGGGGGTTTAACCACTGGGGTTATAATGAAGTCTCATATTCTTATACATCACATTTAAAATTAAAAAAAAAAAATCAGTTTCTGTTTAGTTCCCTGGATCCTAGAGCTCCTCTCCACCATCCATGCACACCTTCACTTGCTGGGGGAGCCCCAGGGTGCTGCTTCTCCAGAGCACGCTGCCTGCCTCACTCTTGCAGCTGACATCCTCCAGGAAAATCACTGGCCTGTTCACTCCAGTCTTCATCTAATCTGTAAACTCCTTCAGGGTAAAGACTTATTCCTAGGGCTAAGCACAGTTCCTGGCACTCAGTAGATGCTCAATAAATAGTGCATGGATTTGAGTGTTCCTGTGTGACACCCTTACTGTGTGATAACTGTTCCATGTGTTATTGTTCTTAGGTGAAGTTTGAGCTGCTCCCATAAACAGTGTGTGTGTGTTAATAGGATAAAGCATTCCAGGTAGGGGAGCACTGTGAGAAAGACATGAAGATTTGACCACAGGAGGGTGTTACTGCGTGGTTGAACATCCGGGAGTATACAGCTGGGGGAGGACCTTGTGAGAGGTTAAAGCTGGTGTAGATGAAATCAGGGTTCATGGTGTACACATTTCTGGAGATTTGGACTTAGGTTATAGTGCCCAGCTTAGGAACTGTTGAGGGACGTGACTTAGGTTATAGTGCCCAGCTTAGGAACTATTGAGGGACGTCAGTGAAGGGGACTACTTAAAATTTCATTCTGGAAAATTACTCTGACAAAGAGACATTTTTGTTAGATACAAATTAAAAAGATGGGTCACAGGCAGTGTTTGCCCTTCCTAGTTTTGTTCTTAGTTTTCAGCTCTTTCCCTGCTCCCTTGGAAATAATGCTTTGAGTCTCTCTCTCTTGCCAACTTGATTTTCTCTAGCAATGGAAATCATTCTTGAGTGGCTGATTGGAACCATGGGTTAGGGAATGGTGTCATGGTCTTTGCTGTGCTGCAGTTCCCAGGGGCTTGTCAGTTTTCATAAAGGTGGGAGGGAACTGAGTAAATCAGAGTTCCTGTTTTTGAAAAACATTGGAGAAGATATGGTAAAATATGGCACGGGTTAAGAAATAGTTAGATAACGTCCTTAAAATCTAGGTAGGATTTCCAAACCTAGATTTGGGTGAGATTGTTGGGTAACTAGAAATTTTGTCAGTGTTTCTCTAGAGATTGCAAGAAAGATTGGGTACTTGTGTGTGCCTCCGTAGCATTTCCCAGCCCTTTGCGCGCATGAACCGTGTAGGGCCTGGCAGTGCCTGTACGGCACGTGGGATAAACTGGTGCAGACGTTGGGGTCTTGGAGGCAGCCAGCTCCTGACACCTCAGGCCAGGCCCAGAGATGAGGTTCTCTGTACATCCTGACACATGAATTGGGATGCCCCAACTGTAAGACCTAAAGAATTTGTTAAATGCTTTAAGATGTTTTTCGGCTTTTAGTCTAGATTTTTATATATTCTGTCAAGTTCTGAGGCTGAATATGTATTTTGTGAAATACGTTGTACTGCTGTGATGTGCATTTCATTGTGAATTGTTAGCGTTGTTACAGTCAACAAAAAGCCTTTTGATTTTTCAGTACTTAAATTGGTCTTAATTTTCTATATTTGCCATATTTAGCCATTTTTAGCATTTACCAGATTTATTAAACATTTTATTTTATCAGATGATGTCAAAGATGAAATAAAGCTGTTAAAGTCTGGCTGTAATTTAAAGTGGATTTTTAGATCTTTGGTGGAGATTGTAACAGAGTAGTTTGTGTAAAGAGCAGTGCTTAATAATTTCTAGATGATTATTTTCATTAAATGTTTTTTAAAAGCCAAAAACCAACAAAAACCAAAAGTGATAATTTAAGGTACTACTTATTTTTCTTTCCCCAAGTTTTAAGTTAAAAAGATAGCATATTGAAAAGCAGAGACAATGCTTTGCCAACAAACGTCCGTCTAGTCAAGGCTATGGTTTTTCCTGTGGTCATGTATGGATGTGAGAGTTGGACTGTGAAGAAGGCTGAGCACCGAAGAATTGATGCTTTTGAACCGTGGTGTTGGAGAAGACTCTTGAGAGTCCCCTGGACTGCAAAAGAGATCCAACCAGTCCATTCTGAAGGAGATTAATCCTGGGTGTTCTTTGGAAGGAATGATGCTAAAGCTGAAACCCCAGTACTTTGGCCACCTCATGTGAAGAGCTGACTCATTGGAAAAGACTGATGCTGGGAGGGGTTGGGGGCAGGAGGAGAAGGGGAAGACAGAGGATGAGATGGCTGGATGGCATCACCGACTTGACGGTCGTGAGTCTGAGTGAAGTCTGGGAGATGGTGTTGGACAGTGAGGCCTGGTGTGCTGCGATTCATGGGGTTGCAAAGAGTTGTACATGACTAAGCGACTGAACTGAATTTAAAAAGATAAAGTTTATCCAGTCTATTTAAATTCTTAAATATTTACTTCTGCATTTATTTCACTTCATTTGGAAAAGTTTTGCTCTGTAAGTAATTACATGACATGGTTCCTAAGAGAGTCTTTTTGGATGTTGACTGGGCAATTCAGGAATGAATCTGTTGTGTTGGGAGTGTTTGATTCGGCCCTTTGGCCTAATTGGTGGAGTGAGTTTTTGACTCACTTCTGAATATGAAATATTTCTCTTTTATCTGAAGAAAAAGTAATGGTGGTGAATAATTTGGGATGTAGTGTATTTGTGTCTTTCTAGTATGAGGAACAAATATCATCATTCATTGGAGCGTAGACTGAGAGACAATGCTGAGGTGAAGAACACTTAGTTTAACATTAGAGCAGATGATGCTATAACTGTTGAGTAGATTACTAAACCCCTGAGTGGTAGCATAAAGATTCTTCTGAGTTTTATTAAATAAAAAAACCATGCAGCAAGTAAGGTAAGATTTTTCTTAAGTATTGTCTTCTCTCTACAACAATATCTCTCTGGATATATGTCCTATCTTATGGAGTAGCTATGTACCACAGAAGATAAAGAAAAGAAAATTTAAGTTTAACTGCATTTTAAATACTGACATAATCTGCATTTAACAAAATCTTGAGAGAAATCTCTTTGAAAAGGATGCTAATTTCAGAAAATAGGATTTGATTTTTGCAGTTTCTTGAATCCACTTTATTAGAACTGATGTACTGGTTTGAAAATTTCATACATAAACTTATCTAAAATGAATTTCTATATGAAAATATTATAGGTGTGACTTCTAGTATTTTTCATTTATCAAAAGATAAGTCAAATATACATTTTCTGTTAAAGGAATTGGAGCCTGTGACTGTATATGATGGATGTCATTGTATAGTTGTCCTCTCATTTTTCAGATGTGTGAAATTTATATTAAAATTTCTCTCTAGCCTCTGTCTTCCTTCCTCAAAACTGATCTAAAGTGGTATTTTGGTGTTATCTTTTCCCCCTTTTTTGGAGACAGAAAAGTGATTATGAAATAATTCTTTCTAGCCTCTCTTTAAAACCTTGGGCTGAGAGGGTCAAGAATAGAGTGAAAAGATTTCCCCAGGTTCCCTTCCCCGCCCTTCCCTGATTCCCATTTTAAGCACTGAGCCATACTTAGTTTTTAAAACAGGAAATGCTGCATATGTTTCTGTCATGATTGTGGTCCAGAAGTTAGGAAGCCAAATGGGATTTTTATTTAATTGTGTTAATTAATTTGTGGCCGTGCTTGCTCTTTGCTTTTGCACAGGGTTTTCTCGAGCAGGGGCTGCTCTTTGCTGCAGTGGGCAGGCTCCCCGTTTGGTGGCTACTCTTGGGAGCGCAGGCTCCAGGGCATGGGCTCCAGTGCTTGTGGTCCCGGACTCTAGAGCTCAGGCTCAGCAGTTGTGGCGCACAGGCTGAGTTGCTCTGTGACTTGTGGGATCTTCCTAGACCAGGGATCAGACGTGTGTCTCCTGCACTGGCAGGCGCATTCTTAACCTCTGAGCCACCAGGGGAGCCTGTGAACACTTCTTATATGAGTTCTCTCTTATTCAGGTTCAAAGATGGTGGTCACTGTGTAGGCAAACGGAGACGGTAGTAGAGTGCTGTTTTCTCCCCTAACTTCAGAAGCTGACTCCTGCTGGCATTACCCAGGTACCTCTGAACTACAACAGTTTTCTTTGCACTTACACATTTGGAGCGGTCAAGTGTTAAGCTTTAAACAATGGAATGCAGAAACATTACAGTTAAACACTAGTGTACACTCGTATACATCTTATATTAAATTGTGGGGCACTTGGAATCACAATGCCGTTTACAAAATGCCGTTGCCTGTTTTGGATTCTAGAAGAACGGGATAGAATGGAGTTTACTGGATGCATGGTAAAAGCTTTTAACCCTGTAAAGTACTGTGTTTGATCTCACTGGTTAACCTTGTTACGTTCTGGTACATGCAAAGTAGAACAAAATATGTTTGCTTGACTATAACTTTAAAAACTTCGAAAAGCAAAGTGTATTAAGTTGTTTTGCAAATAGTTGATCTTTTCTATTTTCCCTTCATGACTTTCTGCTATTTCCTTATGTGATATGTAGATATAGCTCAAGTGGGAAGTGTTACATATCAGGAAAGGAGGAACTAGGTATTATCAGCGTTGGAAGAACTCTGCAGACTTGTTTGTGACAATTATGGCACAACAAAATTTGAATTTCCAAGTTGCTAGAATTTATTGAGCTCCATTCATTCTCATGGACAGTAATGACCTCTAGGTTTTCAGAGCTGTCCTTCTTAAGTTATTTTTTTCTGTCTGAGTGTGTATCTGTTCTCAGCAGGTGAAATTCTATCCCTCCTTCCCACCTGGTCCAACTTTATTTTTCCCATGGGATCAATTCTGTATTTTATTTTTAAGTACCTGAATGTATAGTATTAAAACAATACATGTTACTGATTTTGGAACCATCTGAGAATAGGTTGCATATGTCATGCTCCGCTTTGTATTTCAGTAAGTAGTCCTGAAGAGGAAGGCTCTCTTAGCGTGACCACAGTAAAGCTAACCTAATAGATTGTTTATCTGGTCTGCAGACCACGCCTCACTGCTCACAGTCTCCCCAGTCACTGTGGCACTCCTGTCCCTCCAGTGCAGGGTCCAGCTGGAGTGCCGTTCACACCTGGCATTTAGTTTCTGTGTCTCCAGTCTCCTCTAATCTGGAAGATTCCTCAGATGCTCTCTATCTCACGTGATGTCGTGTTCTGCAAGAATGCAGGCCAGTTCTTTCACAGAGTGTCCCTCAGCTTAGGACTGTCTGAGGCTCCTCTGCCGGGATCCACCCTGGCCTGTGTGACAGGTTTAGGGGCATTCCTTCAGGAAGTCTTCTGGAAGGGACAGGGGGACTGTGAGGTGGTCGCTCCATTTCCTTCCCATTTGGTTCTTTCACAGAAAAATTTCCCATTTCTTCTTTAATTGAAATAGAGTTCAAATCTCCTCCATAAGAACAGGATTTAATGTTCTGCTTTGCAAGTTTCTGTTTTGCTTAATTATGAAGGTTTCAAAAAATGGCAATAAAATATTTTCTAGAAAGTGAGATGACCTTGAAAGGAGACAACATTTGGCTTTTATCAAGAGAAATTCCTTTCTGAATGGTTTCTGTTTTGAATTACATTGATAGAAATCTCAAGATGCTCTTGAACATGTACTGTGAAGATATAAGGTATAGCAGTGTTAAATTTAGTGTTTTTTTTTTTAATAACAGTAAACCAACTGTAGCTCTTCATCTATTAATTGAATTTGCTTCGCTGAAGATTAGCCCTTCCCATAACCTGGTGCTTCTTTGTCCTAATAAATTTTCTTTAGCTAAAATAGAATAAGTGAACATATCAAGGCTCCAGTTCCCATTCGGTTTTAGAGATTTATGGGTTATATTAGATTTAGTGTGAAATGTCAGAATACTTACCATCTATAGTTATAACTCTTAAAAGTTTAATAATTGAAAGGCATATTGGAAGCTAGAAAACGGATGGACTATTGCAAAAGTATAAGAGGTTCAAAACTTGTTTTTAGACAACCCTGAGACAGGTGATATAAATTAATTTCTTAAAATATTTTAAGAGTTGCGTTTGAGTCTGATTTTAAAACAGATTTTAAGGAAAAGAGTCCATGACTTGGAATAAATATTGATAATGCTTTTGTTTAGTACTAACAAGTATTTAGTGAGCACCTCCCCATGCGCTGCTGCTGTGTTGGTCTTGGGGGTTCATTAATAGACAGGTACAAGACCAGCATCTCATGGAGCCCTTAACTAGTGGGGAAGGACACTCCAGCGCTGGGAGTGCAGACAGCAAATGTAGGTGTCTGCAGGAGCCAGGAGCCTCTCCCTGGGGGCACAGGAAGCCCACCCTGGGGAAATCCTCTGCTAGCCGAGGTTGGCCAAGTGGAGAGCAAGGGGGAGAGGGTTCTAAACAGAAGAAATGACAGGCGTAAAGATCTGCAGTTGAGAGACTAAGAAATGGAGGTGAATTCAGCATTGGTAGAAATAGGTGTTTGGAGAGGATTAAAGTTGGCAACTTTAGTTTAGGTGAACACTCTCCATTTGGCCTCCATTTTGTACTTAATTTTACCTAATCTCATCTAAACTAATCTGTTTTCTTCATCTTCACTAATACCGTTTCATTGTTGTTGTTTTGAAGTATAACCATAACATTAAAATAAGTCCATTTGGAAAGAGGAGAAAGTCTTTGGTAACCCCATTCATTTGCTTTTTTGCATATGACCCTCTGGTATTGTCTTGCTATATATATTTTGATATAATTGGGTTCATAGTGTATATGGACTTTTCTATTTGGATATCTAACATTGATTTTAGACAGTTACCATATTTCCATAATAGTTTTTATAATTAGAATTCATAATTTTATTCCTTAAAGGTAACGATGCATAGTAACTTGTTTAACTAGTTCCTATTTTTTGTTTTTAAGACGGTTCATTTTGAAAAAGGTTTGCAAAATGAATATCATTGGTGATTTTGCCCTATTTCTTTAAAAAAGGCTTATAATTCCTTGGCTAGATTTATAATACTGAAATATTTTTGCTTATATTTTCCTGTCTTTCTTAAAAGTGACATCAATTTATAGTGACCCTGGTAATCTATATACAGATTATCAGTTTCACCATGACTAGCTTAGTAGGCTCAAAACAACATAAAGTTGCTTTAAGTTGCATATTTGATTTTTAGACAAGATAACTTAAAAACAAATTGTGGTAAAATATCCAAAATACAAAATGCCATCTTAACCACTTTTAAGAGTACAGTTCAGTTGTTGTTCAGTCATTCAGTCGTGTCTGATTCTTCGCTAACCCCATGGACTGCAGCATGTCAGGCTTCCTTGTCCTTTACCATCTCCCAGAGCTTGCTCAGACCACAGCCATTGAATTGGTGGTGGCATCCAACCATCTTGTCCTCTTTCATTCTCCTTGTCCTTCTCCTCTTGTGTTCAATCTTTCCCAGCATCAGGGTCTTTTCTAATGAGTTGGCTCTTTGAATGGCCAAAGTATTGGAGCTTCAACTGCAACATTACTCCTTCCAGTGAACACCCAGCACTGATTTCCTTTAGGATGGGCTGGTTGGATCTCCTTGCAGTCTGAGGGACTCTCAAGAGTCTTCTCTAACCTCACAGTTCAAAAGCATCAGTTCTTTGATGCTCAGCCTCCTATATGGTTCAATTCTCACCTCCATACATGACCGTTCGAAAAACATGGCCTTCACTATATGAACATTTGTTGGCAAAGTAATGTCTCTGCTTTTTAATATGCTTTCTAGGTTGGTCATTGGAGAAGGCAATGGCAACCCACTCCAGCACTCTTGCCTGGAAATTCCCTTGGATGCAGGAGCCTGGTTGGCTGCAGTCCATGGGGTTGCTAAGAGTTGGATATGATTGAGGACTTCACTTTCACTTTTCCTTTCATGCACTGGAGAAGGAAATGGCAACCCACTCCAGTGTTCTTGCCTGTAGAATCCCAGGGATGGGGGAGCCTGGTGGGCTGCAGTCCATGGGGTCGCAGAGAGTTGGCCACG
This sequence comes from Nanger dama, assembly GCA_917880005.1. NCBI lineage: Eukaryota > Metazoa > Chordata > Mammalia > Artiodactyla > Bovidae > Nanger > Nanger dama. The sequence goes on along the minus strand of CAKJTW010000403.1, from coordinate 8,489 downwards.
ACTGAAGTGACTTAGCAGCAGCAGCAGCAGGTTGGTCATAGCTTTTCTTCCAGGGAGCACACATCTTTTAAGTTCATGGCTGTAGTCACCATCTGCAGTGATTTTGGAGCCCAAGAAAATAAAGTCTCTCACTGTTTCTGTTGTTTCTCCATCTATTTGCCATGAAGTGATGGGACGGGATGCCATGATCTTTGTTTTTTGAATGTTGAGTGTTAAGCCAGCTTTTTCACTCTCTCCGTTCACCTTCATCAAGAGGCTCTTTAGTTCTTCTTTGCTTTCTGCTATAAGGGTGGTATCATCTGCATATCTGAGGTTATTGATATTTCTTCAGTATCTGGCCGTCTTGATTCCAGGTTGTGCTTCATCCAGCCCTGCATTTTGCATGATATACTCTGCCTATAAATTAAATAAGTAGGATGACAATATGCAGCCTTGACATACTCCTTTCTCAATTTTGAACCAGTCCGTTGTTCCATGTTCTACCTGCATACAGCTTTCTCAAGAGGCAGGTAAGTTGGTCTGGTATTCCCATCTCTTTGCATGGAAGCAACCTAGATGTCCATCAGCAGATGAATGGATAAGAAAGCTGTGGTTCATATACACTATGGAATACTACTCAGCCCTTAAAAAGAATAAATTTGACTCAGTTCTAATGAGATGGATGGAATTGGAACCGATTATACAGAGTGAAGTAAGCCAGAAGGAAAAACACCAATACAGTATACTGACACATATATATGGAATTTAGAAGACAGTGATGATGACCCTGTGTGTGAGACAACAGGAGACACAGAGGTATAGAGTCGACTTTTGGACTCTGAGGGAGAGGGAAAGGGTGGGATGGTATGGGAGAATGGCAATGAAACATGTATACTTTCCTGTAAGAAACGAAACGCTAATCTATGTTCAATGTAGGATGCAGGAGGCATGGGGCTGATGCACAGGATGATTCAAGTAGAGGATGGGGGGTGGGAGGTGGGAGGGGGGATTCGGCATTGGGAGATTGTGTTCACCTATGGCTGATTCGTGTCAATGTATGGCAAAACAAATACAGTATTGTAATTTAAAAATAAATAAATTTAATTAAAATTAAAAATAAATAAATGAATAAATCTGAATTTGGCAAAAAAAAAAAAGAATTTTCCAGTTTGTTGTAATCCACATAGCCAAAGGCTTTGGTGTAGTCAATAAAGCAGAAGTAGATGTTTTTCTGGAACTCTTGATTTTTCGATGATCCAGTGGATGTTGGCGATTTGATCTCTGGTTCCTCTGCCTTTTCTAAATCCAGATTGAACATCTGGAATTTCTTGATTCATGTACTATTGAAGCCTAGCTTGGAGAATTTTGAGCATTACTTTGCTAGCATAGTGTTGAGTATAGTCACATTATAGTACAACCAATCTCTAGAACTCTGTGTCTTGCAAAACTAAAACTCTGTATTCATTAAACAGCTTAATGTTCCCCTCCTCCAATCCTTTAGCAACCACCATTGTACTTTCTGTCTCTAGGAATCTGACTGCTCTGGGTGCCTCTTGTATGAGGGAGTAAATAGTATTTGTCTTTTTCTGACTGGCTTATTTTGATTAGCATACTGTCCTCAAAGTTCATCCTTGCTGTAGCATGTATCAGAATTTCGTTACTTTTTAAGGCTGAATAATATCCCACTGTATGGCTTACATTTTATCTATTCATCTGCTGATGGATACTTGGTTTTGCTTCCACCTTTTGGTTTCTGTGAATAACAACACTGTTGTGAACCTAGGTATACAAATATCCCTCTGAGATCCTGCTTCCTGTTGAGTACATACCCAGAAATGGAATTGATGTATACTATGGCAATTCTATGTTTAATTTTTTTTAGAAATTGCCATACTGTTTTTCATAGTGGCCGCAACCATTTTGAATTGTACGGGAATTCCGTTTCTCCACATCCTTGCTAACACTCGTCATTTTCTGTTTTTGGGCAGCAGCCATCCTAACGGTGTTGAGGTGGTGCATCATGGTTAGGATATCTTTCTTCATGTGCTCACTATTTACACTTCCTGTTATATCATATCCTTCTAAAATAGTCTTCCAGAATTCTTCCTGAAAAATCACAGATTTTTAAAGTTGGATAATGCTTTTGTGTCCAAAAATTTAATATGGAACAGTACAGTTTTTGTATGTTTATTGGAGCTTTATTTGTTTCTTTTGGGTCCTGCATCATTTTGCGGTGATCAGAGGAGAAAGAACTCACAGTACACAGAAAAGGCAGAGCAAGAACGTTTCAGAAAGAGGATGAGCAGAGAATGATAGGATCAGTTTTGCTTAATGTATTATTCTGTCAGGGACTCACTTGGTGGTTAATGTGCTATGGTGATTACAGATTTTACATTGAGGAAACGGGAAAGATCTTTTTGAATGTTGGAAGTGCTTGTGTATATAAACACAGCAGTCCCTTCCCTGCTGTGTTTATATACACAAGCACTTTTGTGAACTCTCTAGAAATACCTATGTCTTCATACTTGTGTGTTATATATATGTATATCCACGTATGAATATTTGATGCTAAGTGTGATGAATTATGGTTTATTCTAAATTGAGTTTTGTTTTAAGGGATAAACATAGACGTAAATGATTTTTATATGTGTTTTCTTAATGGTAATGAATTTTTTAAAACTACTAATGTTATGTTATAGTTTTGTTAGTATCTGGAGTAGTCAGACTGCCTGGATGTTGTGTTTTCTTTGAATTCTTGATTTTGAAAATAAAGTCATATTTAAGTTTCCTTATTATGACTAGCAAGCCTCTTTTCTTTGCATATCTGCATTCATCTATATGTAGCTTGGGAAAGTCAGAAGAGAGGACATTTCTGCACAGAAGGAAGCTTACTTTAAAAATTTGATATGTGGTAACTCAGAAATTGGAATATGTTCAGTTATAATGTACGAGGTATGGCCTTTAATTCACACTTTTTCCACTTGAGGACACATGTTCAGTCATCTAGTAATTCGTCACAGTAGTCAATTCAGTTGTCATTCAATAATTAATAGTATAATTACTTAATGCCAGTTTCTCTTGGAAGAAAGGAAGGGTGGAAGGTTGATCACCCTATAATATCCAGCAGCTGATGTCATTATCTACTCGATGCCTGCTAGGTGTTGTGCATACGTACTAAGTGCTTAATATTTTGTATGGATTAATAAGATTTTATTGCCTTTAATATGCACTTATGGCATACAGACAGTACATTAAGAATTTGTGAAGTTATCTTGGGATAATATGTCTGTATTTCCCTTGTTTGTAAAGCATATTTTGTGCATATTTATGACAGTTTCCACTGAGCTACAGAGTTGAAAAGTTTCTTGGTTGCTTTTTATAAGTAAAATGGATTGCCCTTTGGTAAAATATTTTTTTAAAACTAGTTTTGAAAGAATTGCTAGCTTGATTACATTAATACAGGTACTTCATTCATAAGCAGTTACTATATCTAATATTCTTAGAGATTGTGTAAAAGAAGGATAATGTTATCATCCATAAACACATGTTCTGTGGCTCCTTCCACATCCTGCAGTTTCAGGACATTTACCTTTATACCTATGAAGAAAATCTGTCAAGATAGGAGCTTTTGGCAATGTTAACTTTTAAATGCTCATTATGAATTGTTAGGGACACTGGACATAAAATAGTATAGTTTTAGGTATAGAAAGAATGTGCAAATTTATTTTTTATAAACAATGTATATTGTATTTTATATTAATGAGTTTGTAGAGATTGATTTTCAAAATTCTAGAGCAAAGTGATTATATCTCATCCTTAAGGTAGAATGACAACGTGAAGTATATTAACTGGTTTATTAACCCAAGAGGAGACCAGTCAGAGGGGGTGGGTTTATAGCTTAATATTCAGTAGTGTTTTTCTATCTGCAGGCTGACTGACATCTTGAATAATTCCAGATTATTTTTGTCATGAGAAGGGTAGCCTCTCACATTTTTTTTCTCATTTATCTACATGTTGTGAAAAAGAATGACAGTAATTTAATTCTGAAATATATTTCCAGGAAAACCAAAGAAGTTTTCTGAAAATTGGGTAGAAAAGAATCTGAATCTTTGCCAAGAATGAAAAGATGGTGGGCTGTTATTCTTTTGATCAAAAATTTTGTGGACAGAGCACAGAGCAAATAGCCTTGTCTGTGTTTATTTATGAAAAGATGTTGATGAAGTATTTAGAAATGTGAAAATACAAATTAGTTCCAAAAGAGTATGTATACTGTTACCTCATTTTTGTTAAATCAGCAAGCAGAAAGTACATGAAAAGTCTAAAAGGTTGTTAGCAGTGCTTATCTCTATATAGTGGGCCTGAGAAAGATTTTCTTTTGACTTATTTTGGATAATTTTTTCTACAATAAGCATGTATTCTTTTTGAAATAAAAACTATTAAAGATGCAAATTGAAAAAAGCAGAGACTTTGTTAAATTAGTGTTCGTAGTTCTTTAAGATTCTAAGGAGTTGGTTTGAAGTATCTGTAACACTATTTGTTATGGATAGTAGTATAATTCTGCTTTAGAATATATGGATTCTCTTGTATTTCTTTTCACTTAAGGCCAAGAAAGATGCTTCAGTGAACTTGTTCATGGTTTTATTAAGTGAATGTGAGAAAGAATATACAAATGAGATCAAATTCAATCTTATTCTTTCTCTCTTCCTGTTTCTTTTGTTGTTGTTGTTGAACGAGATATGGTGGGGAAAGGATTAGTTTCCTCTGCCTGACTGTTTTTCTTTACATCATTTGTTACACAGTTCCTGTTTGTGATCCCTTTTCATCTGAAAGAAGTTGATTTTTGCCTTGTATTCTCCTTTGGAGAAAGGGGAAATGGCACATAGAGTGGAGAGTGCTGTCTCTTCAGCCTACTGGGTTTCTCTCCTCTCTCTCTATCTTTCTCATTTGCTCATGGGTTTTCTCCCTTGGTTCTGCTCTGGAGATGCTGGATTTGGAAGTGATGGGAAGGAAAAGTAAATCAGCGGTGTTGGGGCTTGGCCAAAAGTTAGTGGTTTTGGAGGTTTGGGCCTACAAAACTTCAAATGTAGGATCCAAGATTGAAGTAAGAGTTTTTCTGTTAAAAAAGAAGTAGCTTACAAGTGTTTGCAGGCAGCCCATCTCAAGGGCAATTATAATATTCCTTGTCCTCCAGGCCATGTGGGTCTCTCATGTAGGTAGGCAGTTCAGATTTTTGTGTTAAGCAGTCTCTCTTCTGTTAAACTCTGTACTCTTTGGATTTATCTTTGCATTAAAGTCTGAAGAGTGTTATGCAGGTTAAGTATATATTAAACATAGATTAATTCCTTTGTAATTTTTTATAAAGAGTTTTTCTTTTTTTTTCCCAGACAAGCTTTAGGATTACAGAAAATTTGAGTGGAAAGTACCAAGAGTTCTATTATACTGCTGATGCTAACATCTTACACCAGTGTGGTACATTTACTGCAATTGACGAGGCCAATATTGGAGCAATATTGTTAACTAAAGTCCATAGTTTACTTTAGGGTTCCCCTCTTTGAGTCATTTGCTCTGAATCTTGACATGTTTCTGTCATGACAGTAATATACAGAGTAGTTGCACTGCCCTAAAAAATCCACATATTGATTCTTTTTTCCTTCTTCCCAAATTCTTGGCAACTGCTGATCATTGTATTGTCTCTGTAGTTTTTTTGCCTTTCCCAGAATGTCAAATGGTTGGAATCATGTACTGTGTAGCTTATTTCAGATTGACTTCTTTGACTTAACAATATGCGTTGAAGATTCCTCTATGTCTTGTTGTGCTTGATAGCTCATTTCCTTTTATTGCTGAATAATATTCCATTGCCTGGATGTATCACAGTTTGTTTATTCAGAATTCACCCACTGAAGAATGTTTTGGTTGCTTCTAGGTGTTTGGCAATTATAAATATAAAGGTTTTTATGTGAATATAAGTATTCAACTCATTTGGGTAGATACTAAAGGAGCACAATTGGTAGATCATATTAGCATAGTATATTAGCATATTTAGTCTTGTGAGAAACTGCCAAATCGTCTTCCAAAGGGACTATACTATTTTGCATTCCCATCAGCAGTTTATCAGAGTTCTTGTTGCTCCACATCCTTGCCAGCATTTGATCATCAGCACTCTGATGTCAGAGTGTTGGAGTTTAGCCATTCTGATAGATGTGTATTGATATATCGTTGTCTTAATTTGAAATTCTCTAATGACCAGATGTTGAGCCTCTTTTCCTCTTTTCCTTGTTTTCTATATATATCTCTCTCTTGGTGAGATGATGCAGATTATTTTTTAAAAAAAAGAAAACTATAATTCCTTAAAAAAAAGTAGTAAAATGTGTTCTCTGTGGAAAAATCTAGCAAAAGAAGACTAAAATTTATTTATAATGCCACTAGAGGAAAAATCATTGATATCATTTTGATATTTTTCTTCATACATCCAACTCTCTCTCTCCTTCATGTATGTATAAAAAATGGTAATAGGGTATTCATGACATTTTGTACTTTGCATGTTTAATTATTCACATATAGTTAGCTTTTCCTGTGTCATTCTTCTAGAATCTTGCCTGAATGTTATCATATGGGGGAGCTGTTAATGTTTATGGTGCCCAGGCTGCACCCCCAAGATAGTGAAGTCAAAATCCCTGTGGCTGGACCTAGACATCATACTTGAAAAATTTCCCAGGTAATTGCAGTATGTATTGAAGATTGAGATTCACTGGTCTAGAAATGTAATAGAATTAACTTTAAGGAAAAAATATCTAATTCCCAAAACATCACATAAAAATATGATGCCCTTTTATGAGGTTCAGAGCAACCAAATAGGAACATTAGGGTTTTGTGTATGTGTGTAATAACATATTAAGGAAACCAGTGGAACGATAGCTACTGGATTCAGGATGATTCTTACTTTAAGTTGAAAGCAGGGGGTAATGAATTGGTGGTTGGAGGGACCACAGGTTACATGTAGATTATTAAGGTCCTAGTTTTTGTTTTGATGGTTGCTTTGTGGCATTAAGTGAATAAATAAAACTGGGCTAAGCATGAACCAATGATTAGAGCTAAAGACTGTGAGTAAACCAATTCTTTGTGCTAGAGGGCCAATAAAGAAACATATTAAGTAGTTGAAAACTGTTAGATTCCCTTGTAAGTTTATCCAGCAGGGTTTAAATATCACAGTGGTCTGATACCCAATTCCATCCATCTAAAAAAAATTGACAGGCTATTCCTTGGTTCCTAGAGATTCTAGGTACTATCCTTCCCCCCCCAAATATACATTCATTCCACTTTCCTCCCAGAGTTTTATTCTAATGCAGTTGGTTGAAACAACAAACATGATAAATTTTGATAATTATTCACTGTAAACTAAAATTTTATTGAATGGGCTTATGTTACCTGTGTCTTGATCAGAGGAGCTGTTGAATTTTCTTTGTCCCCACCTCCCACGTTTTACTCTTTGGGGCTCTATGCCATAGTAAGATGGGTGACGGTTGGCCTTTTCCTTAAGATGGGAGGAAGGAGACATCCTTCCTGATGTAAAGGACATCAGAGTGGAGGACCACTCTGCTGAAGGCGTCTCCTCCAGATTAGCTTTAGTGGCAAAACTAATTCTTTTAAGACTACCTGTGCCAGAGTTAGCACAGAGGTTTGTGGGCCTTGAAAATTTGTGATCCAGGAGGGTTCAGAATGATTTCTGGGGTGAAGAAGGCAAATATGAAATTGCCCATGTATGTATTCCCAGTGGTGCCAATGCAGGAGACATAAGAGACACAGATTTGATCCGTGCATCAGGAAGATCCCTGACAAGGGCATGGCAACCCACTCCAGTATTCTTGCCTGGAGAATCCCATGGACAGAGGAGCCTGGTGGGCTTTAGTCCATAGGGTCGCAAAGAGTTGGACATGACTGGAGCAACCTAGCGTGTACAGACACATGCACCTCTATATGTAAACATGTATATACATATACAGAGTTAACTGAGACACCGCATATATACAAATGTATAATTCTTTTTACATTATTTATCTCATTTTAAATTACTGATTTAAACATATTATAAGCATGAAGTGAAGTCGCTCCGTCGTGTCCGACTCTTTGCCACCCATGGGGTGTAGCCTATCAGGCACCTCCGTCCATGGATTTTCCAGGCAAGAGTGCTGGAGTGGATTGCCATTTCTCTCCAGGGACCTTCCCCGACCCAGTGAATCGAACCCAGATCTCCTGCGTTGCAGGCAGACGCTTTACCATCTGAGCCACCAGGGAAGCCCATAGAAACATGAGTACATACTTATCTTTTTAAACAAAGAATACATGTATTGGATACGTTGTCAGAATCTTAACTATTTTGAAATAGGTTTAGTCTTTGGAAAATTTAAAAGAGTAACAATTCCATATATTCTCTCATTTGATTTCCAAATGTTACCGAATATTTTATCTCATTTACTCCTCATTCTAATAAATAACTTTGACCAGTTAGAGAG